>CABHPQ010150433.1:7970-40255 GCA_902168405.1 Peromyscus aztecus | reverse complement strand
AACAGCCTAACATGCTTGTCTGTTAGTAAATGATTTCCAGTCTTTACAGAGTCAGTGTCTGATATCTCTTGGTGTGATTCTTTTTTTCCCCCTTCTTGACCAAATATCATGAGAATAGAATTTTTGCCTGCTTTGTTTAATGCCAATTCCTTGACATCAAGAAAAGATTTGATGTATAGTAGGTGATTACTAAATGCTATTGATTAAATGCTGTCAAATAGATTCTGGTGTCTATATTTTATGTGAAAGAAGAACAGAAATTGCTCTGTTTAAAGAATACAGTGCAGTAATTCTAATTAAGACCCCAGACTTTCAGCCCCATAGAGAGCAGGAGAAAAGCATTACAGTAGTCTCAGCAATGGCCTCTTTGACCTTGAATCAGCATGTTTCACAGAATGCTCTTACATAAAGCTTCCCCACCTGCTGATGGAAGACATAGGATTTGATGTATGAATTAGGTTAGGGATAAATTTGAATATTTGTTCCATAAGATTTTTCCAGATCTTTTATGTGAGAGTTAAGAGACAGATGATAGGACATGTGGGAAACAATTTGTATGATGACTTTTGGAACTTGTGAGCTATTCTAAGCTCTGTATACTCTTTCTGTATGCTCAAGAAATTCGACACCTTTGTTCTCCTCATTCTCTAGACAATAAATGCAGTCACCTGGGCATAAAACAAAACAAAGCAAAACCAAAAACATAGCAACTTAAATTATGCTCCTTTTACACTTAACCAGATTTGGGGGAAAAAAGTTAATCAGATGGTGTAACAGTGATCAAAGAAACAATATAAATTCAAAGGAATTATGCTGGTGATTTGTTGGTATAGCCAAGAGCTTACCAATAGTAACAAATGGAATAGCAGCCAAAGTGGCTGTCGCTACGTCATTCAGACATTGCTAAGGAAGATGTGCACATGGCCAAGTCTCCCTTTTCATCAGAAAAAGTATTCAACACTGCCAATGTTCAAGGGAATGCAAATTAAAACCATGTCTGATATGATCATGTTTATAAAAATTAAACAAACCAAATAACAGGTATCAAGATTCCATAGATTCATAAAAGACATCAGAACCTTTATACACAGATGGTAGGAATGTTAAATGGTGCATCCACTCTAGAAAATAGTATGGAAGTTCCTCTAAAATTTAAAGATACCATGTGGCCCAGTAATTCCAATTCTAAGTATACATACAAAAAATTAAAATTTGGATTGCAAAGAGTATTATAACTTACATGGTTATTGCAGTATCGTTCACAATAGCTAAGATATGGAAACAGTTTAAATGCCCATGAAGAATATGAATAGATAAGATGATATGCTATATCATACAATAGGATAACATTCAGTCTTTAAGAAAGAAGTAAATACCACTATTTACCATTTCAATAACATGGGTGAACCCGGAGGCTTTATTCTGAGTGAAACAATCCAGTCATCCAGGTATAAGCACTTTGTGATTTCTCTCATGTGAGGTCATAGATGCTGAGATTAGATTAGTGGGACCGGGGAAATGGAGGTACCAGGAATAAGGATTGTTTCTCAATGCATATTAAATCCATATTATGCAAGATAACTTTAGAGCCCTTCTGAGCAGCATAGTACCTGTTAGGAGTGGCAATGTGCAGCTTAAAATATGGTAAGAGAAGAAATTTTTACATCATTTTTAGAAAAACACATTATGTACAAACTTACACAAGTCTACGATACAAATTATGGAGGTAATGTACACATGAATACATTTAGTACCTTCTTTCTAGAAAGATCATCATGGGAATATATGTATATTCCCTAATTAAGATGTACATGAAATGTATGTATTTTTGTATATCATGTATACCTCAATAAAGCCTAAAAAACAAAACAAAAATAGTATTTTCTAAACCAGTCTGAGCATGTATCCTAAGTAGCTATGACAAGCCCTCTTAATATCAGGACTGATCAGGAAAAGAAAGCAGAAGTGTTTTTCATACCAATACTGAATTGTATATTTGGTTTCCTGGAAGGACTAGATGGGAAAACTTTATCCAAGAGGCATATACTGTAAACATTTCAGCTTAAGGAAAATTAATGGTCTTAAAATAGGAGATTTTGGAGCTTCCATGTCTCTGATGCTAGAAAACCTGATGCCTCCACACTTTCCACACCTCTTCCTTAGCAAAATGCTACACAGTTGTGATGAGGACACTTGTGGCCTCTAATGGTCAGTAATGGACCACAATAAAAGTTATGGATCCCTAGCTGGGGTGTAGCTCATCATGGTTGGCAAAATCCATTATTGGACCATTAAGATCTACAGAAAAGCTAGATGATTGTCAATCACAAAATGAGACTGTATGTATTCTTCTTATTTGAGAAAAATTCAATTTACTCAGAATGAGTGGCATTTTTTTTTACATATGAGTTGCTATCTTTGCATTCTGCATGTGTTTATAGAGAGATTTCAATGCATAACTGTATTTTGTCAATGAAAGTTGATGATCTGTAATTACAGCTCTGCCTTGGATTTAAACTAATTAATTATAATTTTCATAATTTCAAAAGAAATAAGAGAACCCTTAAGGAAAATACAAAGATTAGAGTTGAGTCTGCTTAAAAGTCTAAATGGTTCTTCTGTCTACCCAGTTCACATTTCACAATGTGACATTTAATAGTTTGCACATGTCATCACATGTCCAGGATGTATATCGCCCACTTTAGGAAGAACTAAAACCCATTCAATTACAATGGTGGTGAGTTATTAGAGCACCATCATAGGAATATTTCTTTAGAAATCAATAACTCCATCTTTAGTCATTTGTTCAGCCTTTAGGGACTCTTGCTACTTTAGCTGGGCTTCTAGAGAATTTAGCAGCCATATGATATCAGTAGCCCTTTTGAAGAAGAGAAAGTGTTTATGACTCTGCTTTTCTTGTCCAGCTCACTTCTGAGTGAGAGTCAATGTAGCAATCCATTATCTATTGTGTGTTTTTAGAATGTGAGGAGGGACAGGAAGATTTACATACCAGTCACATGCTGAGGTTCTTAGGCTCTATTAAAATACTAAAATTGTCCCTCTTGACTGATCAGGAGGGTTATTTATACAAAAGCCTTCCATATTAATGGCAAGTACAGTCCCAATTTGAGATGGTTACCTAGTTTCCTTTTTTTTTTAATCTTTCAATTAGCTCATTAAAGAAGTAAGTGCTTTATGCAGCTTATGTGGAAATTTAAATATATTACTTTAAATGATATTATCTAACACAAAAATAAGATAGCAGAAGAATTTTAGTATATTTATAATTAAGTTTCTATGACGCACCCTCTTTACATCACTGAACAATATGCTACATTCCTTCCTGAAAAACCATGATTACTAGTAGTAGAAGGATATCCAAGGTACTTATAACTGTGTTGTACCATGGGTTAGTTATATTTAAATGAAAATTTTAATATATTTATTTCTTGCTGATTAAAGAAGCAGTGTTCCTTTAACAAAGTCCTTAGCGGATTTTCATCATTTTTTGCTCTGAAGATTTAACTGTAGTCCCATAGAATTGTTGTCAAGTTTCTGGTTGGGTGAGAGGCTCACTATTAAAAAAAAGCTGACCAACTGTTTAATTGTTTGAAAGATAGAAGGAGTATGGGAGAGTAAAACAATATGGCCAGTATAATTTTTCTTAGAAGTTGTTTTTCAAGCTCCAAGTCACTGTATAATGATATGTGTTTAATCGTGGTTATCATTTGAAGGCATTACAAAGTTGAATAACAAACAGACTATCCCAGTTTCTAGAATGCTACAAAATAGAGTCATCCTGCTTCAAGTTATTATAGCAAAGCACCTAAACCCTTCACCACCCAGCCCACTATTCTATTCTATTCAAAATTTAGCTTGTGAGAGTGCAGAGTTGTACAACTAAAGGGGGCTAGTTTTCCCTTGGAACAACTAGTTTAACTTTTCTTGGAGACTCTGCACCATCTGTACTGTGACTCATACTGTAAGTTATGCTTTTTATTTTCTCTTCACAGCTAGGAAGCTTGCAGCCAGAAAGCCAAGCGTGGTGACCCATGCTTGTAATCCTAGCACTGTACTGATGAGGTGGATTACCCTGAGTTTAAGGCCAACCTGAACTGTAGCATGACACCAAGTGAGCCCTATAGAGAATAAAGGAAAGACTTCAAACTGAAGAAAGGGGTAAATGCATCCAAGAGTAGACTGTGAAAAATAACAATAAGAGGGACAGGTGAGGCTGGTAGGGAAAGAGAGAAAGGAGGCACCAGCCAGCCAGCAGGGGGCCTGCCAGCCAAGAAATGGGCTAATTTAAGTTTTTTTTTTTTAAAGCTAGCTAGAAACAAGCCTAAGCTGAGGTTGAGCATTCATAATTAGTAATAAGTCTTCGTGTTTTTGTTTGGGAGCTTATTGGTGACCCCCCAAAAATTCCAGCTACGCAGGGATGTGAGGGACATATCTCAACATGATAAGGCAATACACGACAAACTCACAGCCAACATCATCCTAAACGGAGAAAAACTTAAAACATTTCTACTAAAATTAGAAACATGACAGATATGTCCACTCTCCATGTTTCTATTCAGCATAGTGCTTGGTCTTACCTAAAGAAATAAGACTAGAGAAGATTGTGGTGGTGTTGTGTTCCCCAAAATATTGTGTACTTTAATAAACTTATCTGGGGTCAGAGACAGAACAGCCACAATATTAAACATGAGGATAGGCAGTGGTAGCATACGCCTTTAATCCTAGCATTCCAGAGACAGAAATCCCTCTGGATCTCTGTGAGTTCAAGGCCACACTGGAAACGGCCAGGTGTGGTGACACACACCTTTAATCCCAGTAAACCAGCCTTTAATCCCAGGGAGTGGTGGTAGAGAACAGAAAGGTATATAAGGCATGAAGAAACTCGAGGCATTTGGCCTGGGTAGGCATTTGGCCTGGAGAAGAATTTGGGCTGGTTAAGCATTCAGGCTTCTAGCAGCAGTTCAGCTGAGAGTCATTCCGATATGAGGACACAGAGACTTCCAGTCTGAGGAAGCAAGACCAGTTGAGAAGTTTGCCAGGTGAGGTTAGCTGTGGCTCGTTCTGTCTCTCTGATCTTCCAGTGTTCACCCCAATACCTGACTGAGGTTTGATTTTATTAATAAGAACTTTTAAGATTAATGCTACAGAAGATGATAAAGGGATCCAAATGGGAAAGAAGTCAGTGTCCATCTTTACAGATGATAGGATTAGATTCATAAAAGACTCTAGAGACACCACCAGAAAGCCCCTTCAGCTGATAAACACATTCAGCAAAGAGACAAGTTACAAGTTATCACACAGAATCAGTAGACTTTCTACACACTACAAACACAGTGAGAAATACAATCAAGGAAACAATCTACCCTCAGAACAACAACAAATATCCTGGAATAAATCTAGCCAAGCATGGTGGTTTGAAAGAAAATGGCCTCCAAAGGGAGTGGCACTATTAGGAGATGTGGCCTTGTTGGAGGAAGTGTGGTCTTGTAGGAAGTTTGTCACTGTGGGGGCAGGCTTTGAAGCTTCCTACATGCAGGGTACTACACAGTGTGACTATCAGTTGACTTCCTGTTGCCAGAAAGATGTAGGACACAGCTATTTCTCCAGCACCATGCTGCCATGCTCCCCACCATGGTGGACTGAACCTCTGAACTGTAAGTGAACCACCACAATTAAATGTTTCCTTTATCGAGTTTCAGTGGTCATGGTGTCTCTTCACAAGTAACCCTAAGACACCAAGGAAATGAAAGACTTGTACAATGAAAACGTTAGGATTCTGAAGAAAGAAATAGAAGAAGGCATCAGAAGATGGAATATCTTTATAGATTGCTCATTGATTGGAAAGATTAATATTGTGAAAATTGCCACCCTATATAAAGCAATCTAAGAGTCAGTGCAACCACCATTAAAATTCCAACACAATTCTTCACAGAAATTGAAAAAAAAAACAACTTAAAATTCATATGGGAACACAAAAGACCCAGGTTAGCCAAAACAACCCTGAACAATAAAAATATTACCAGAGTTGTCACCTGATTAAGTTATATTAAAGAACCATTGTAATAAAACCATAGTACTGGCATAAAAAAGGCACATTTATTAATGGAATAGAATTGAGGCTCCAGATGTAAGCCCACATGCCTTCAACCATTTCATTTTTGACAGAGGCCCAAAATGCATGTTGGAGGAAAAAATAGTCCCTTCAACAAATAGTTCTGCTCAAATTATATAGCTACACATATAACGAAAATAGATATTTATCTCTTAGCCTGAATAAAACTCAAAGTAGATCAAGGAATTTAAGACTTATACCCTAAATCTGATAGAGAATAAAGCACAGAATATGTCTGAACCTATAGGCACAGAAAAGGACTTTCTGAATTGTACTCCAGAAACACGGACATTAATACCAACAATTGACAAATGGGACCTCATGAAGTTAGAGTTTTAATACAGTAAGGACAATGCCAACTGAGTGCAGAGGCAGACTACCTAATAGAAAAAAATTTTTTTTTTACCAGCTATACATTTGACAGAGGGCTAGTGTCTACAATGTACAAGGGACTAAAAACTCAAAATTAATAATATAAACAGCCAATTAAAAAGTTGGGAATAGAACTAGAGTTTTCAAAAGAAGAAACATAAATGACAGAGAAATATATTTTGAAATGTTCAACATCTTTAGCACCCAAGAAATGCATGTTAAAACTACTTTGAGATTTCATCTTGATCTAGCCAGAATGGCTAAGACCAAAATCAAACCAAACCAACCAAATCACAAACCAACCAAACAAAAACTCCAGGAACTAAATGACTATAAATGCTAGTGTGATTGTGGGAAAGGGGGAACACATTCACTCTTGGTGGGAGTGTAAATTAATGCAGCCATTATGCAAATCAGTGTGGAGGTTCTTCAAAATGCTGAAGTTGATCTGCGGTATGATACAGCAATACTGCTCCTATGCATGCTCCCAAAGGCCTCTATATCCTGCTACGGAGATACTTGTTCATCCGTGTTCACCATTGCTCTATTCCCAACAGCTAGCCTAGATGGTCATCAATGAATGATGGACAATGAAAATGTTGTGCATGTATGAAATGTAATGTTTTTCAGCTGTAAAGAAAATGAAATTAGAAGGTAATTGATGGTGTTGGGAATAATGGTTTTCAGTGAGATAAACTAGACCCATAAGACAAGCGTCTGTCATATGCTCTTGATATGGGGATTCTAGCTTTGAATATTGAGATACACGTGTACCCATAGACTAAAGAAAGTAGTAAGGTCCATGTGGGGAGCTTTTAAGGAGATCATAGAATATAAGTGTTATGAAGAAAGAATGAGGAATTATGGGACAAGAATGGTTAAGTAAGGAGGGGTATGGGAAGACAGAGCATAGGAAGGACAAGCAAAACCATAGACCTTTGGAAAAGGCATATAGAAACCTATTGTAGAAGCTTCTTAAAGCATATTTATATGTATTTATCCATAAATAAAAAGTTTAAATGGAGCTACCTTGTGATGGGGAGACAATGCCTCTCCTAGGTACCATTCAGTATCAAATGAAAAGCCTAGTGCTAGGTGGGAGTCTCAAGGTTTTGGTCAGTGAGGTCCCATAGACCCCCAAACATTACAGGCTAGTGCCATTGCTCTTGGTTACCCTCTGTTACTTCATGCAAGACCCTATTGATGAATATACAAATACTCGAGTCAGACAGTAAATACTGATGATTGACCTGAAAACTTCATCCCTCCTGTATAGCTTCCATAGTGCTCGGAGGTGCTGTGCATGCTACTGCGAGAGTAAATCAATTATCAGTTGTGCCTACCTGTGAACCATGCATGCTATAACAGTGAGTAGACTGGAAGACATGTAATAGTGGCATGGATAACATGGGAATAGCTAAACACTTTATGAATGGATTTAAGTATTGCTATATTAGACAGAACTCATGCCTTACATGGCTAATGGGACTAAGGAACCGTGGCTGAATAGGTCATTGGCCCTAGGGGAGAACCTATTATTCTGCTAAATGTCCATAGTATTAAACCACTTTCTAAGTACTTATCTTTATAACCATAGATGAGTACTTCTCATCACCTCATCAGAGAAGCTTCTTTTTGAAGTAGATGGCAATTAACATAGAGATCTACATCTAGTCAAGGTGCAGAGAATTGAAGACAGCCCTAAACAGGACATGTATTTATGTGTCCTCTCTCCCAAAGGGATTTTTGAGTATAAAGAGCCGAAATATTGTTAGAGCCAGAGTAGTGGGTGACTACAGCAATCCAGTGTTTACCATGACAAGGTGGTTGCACATATAAACTCACAATGGCTGTTATAGCATTCATAAGACCCGTGAAAGATCAAACCCGACGAAAATCCTAGCATAAATGGGAGAGGGGATGTGCCACAAAGTCCTCTCCTTAGTGTCGGAGTGATTGGCAGCTGATGGCTGCTGGAGGGTGGGGGTGAGGAGAGCCAGTTTTCTTTAGGGATTCAGCCTGGAGAGTCTATCCATGCTCCAGCAGATAGACCAAACCCAAGCATATACTGCAGCACTAAGTGAACTCAGTGGGTGTTCTAAAAAGAACACATAGAATTGGGAGTGAAGAGCTGTAGGGAAACAAGAGTGGAGTTGTGATGGAGTGAGTAAGGGTAGACTTAATCAAAACACACTGTGAATGCATGAAATTCTCAAACAATAACAACAACTGAAATTCCAGAAGAGGAGACAGGAACCTACCTAGTGCCTGTAAGATTGAGCAGGAGACAAAGATCCACATGCGGGTCCAGGGCTCTGCACCCTGGGTCCGGAGGAGAAAATGTGGGCTTTTTTGACACCACAAGGTACGGGGCAGATGGACTCTATTATTGTAAGCAAATATCTGGTGGTGTATGAGAGACAGAGAAACAGAATGGTTGATGTCCTGTGGAGAGAGGCAGATCTGAAGGGGTGGAGGCAGTGAGGAGTGGGCTGAAGGTGCCGGGGCCATGGTTATATCTGGGTCTGAGCAGCTGCCAAGGGCCGTGCCAAGGGCATTGCTGCAGCTGTGGTCCATGCTGATGTCTGTGGCTCCTATTACCACCAGCTGAGAGGATAGGGCTGCGCAGAATTGTACCAGCCCCTCATTGGCTGTATCACTAGGGAGAACTTGTCCTACCCCCTACCAGCTGCAGCTCTGGAGAGAGCGGGTACTTGCACCTCGCCTGAGCGGCATGACAGCTGATGATGTCACAGCAGGGGTGCTGGTGAGCTGGCCCTGAGGGTGTGAGAGTGGGAGAGCTGGTCCTGACCCTCTTCTCTAACGCATAGTGGCATGGGCTAGCGAAAGGTGCCCTCCCCTCCATTACCCCTCACCACCTGTGGTAAATGGGAGAGCTGACCCAGCCCCTCACCAACTGCAGCACCAGGGAGAGCAGGTCCAGCTCCTCATCTGGGCAACACATCAGAGCTGACCCTGATGGCAATGGTGAGGGTGAGCCAGCCCCGAGGGCATGAGTGTGGGAGAGCTAGCCCTCACTCATATGTCATATGGTGGCATGGGTGGAGGAGAGGTGCCCTCCCCAACTTGTTCCTCCCCGCCTGCAGCAGTTGGGAGAGCAGGGTTAGGGGTGAGGGTGAGCTGGCCCTGAGGGTATGAGAGTGGAAGAGCTGGACTTTCCCCTCTCCTGCTACAGAACTCAGGAGAGCAGATCCTGCACCTCACCTGGGCAGCATAGTAGAGCTGACTCCACTGACAGGGGCTCAGGTGAGCCGCCTGAGAACGTGAGTGTGAGAGATCTGGTCCCACCCCTCATCTGCCATATGGTGGCATGGGCAAGAGAGAGAAGGTCTCCCACACCTCTTATGACCCGTGGCAGGTGGGAGAGCTGTCCCTGAGGTCACAAGAGTGAGAAACACAAGAGTGGGGACACAAGAGTGTCCCTCTCACTAGCTGCAGCACTCTGCAGAGTGGCCTCTACACTCACCAGCTGGCCCTGGAGGTGTAGGTGTGGGCAAGGCAGCCCAAGGACATGAGAGCTGGAGAACTGGCCCCATCCTTTGCTGCTTACTGCATAGGGTGAGCTAGCTGGGGTGGTGCTGGAGAGCTCACCCTGGTGTTGAGGATGAGGGAGAGCTGGTGGGCTGACTAATCCAGCAACCACCCAGACGGGGAACCCAAGTTGGCCCATCCCATTATCCATCCCATCTATGATCTGCTGGAGCACAAGAAGAGTCCGGCCCTGCAGATCCAAAGTTGCAAGATCTCCATGACACAGGACAACAACAGGATATCCAAGAGGATTCCCCAGTGAGAGCCCAGTATTGATAGTGTAGCAAAAACTAGAGGCCTTGAACCAGACCAACAACTCACTGCAATGAACATTTGCAAGTAATGGTATATGGACTGAGGGGTGTACTGTGTGACCCACTGTGTCACACTGCAAACAGCTTCCATGACGAGATTTTTTTTTCCTTTTTTTCTCTTTTCTTTTAAATTTTATTTTATTTTATCCTCGGGCATGGGGGTAGAAGGCAGATGGGAAGGGATGGGGAGAGAGTGGGATAGAGATGCATGCTGTGAATTCCACAAAGAATCAATTAAGAAAATTAAATTGGAAAAAAAACAACTACAATTTCCTTTTGTTTTTACATTTTATACATTATCTCTACACAATTTCAAATTAGAAGTATGACCTGCATTTATATCATGCATTGCACGTCTCTTGGCCAGCAGCATAATATTCACAATATCGTAATGCACTGGAATTGCCTTCGCATCCTGTTGGAGCAAATTTTCCTTTGGCATTGTATTTTCTGGGTTAGACTATTTGCTGGAAAGCTGGAGTTGGTAGACCACTCTTAGAATTCTTAGACTTTCTTGCTTTAATAATAATAATAATAATAATAATAATAATAATAATAATAGTAGTAGTAGTAGTAGTAGTAGTAATAAATATAACCACAAAAGCTATTCTTTCAGATTCTCCACTGGTAGCAGACATTGCTTGCTCTTCTCTCCAAGAAGTTGGGGTGTGTGGTACTTGTGCACCAGGCAGACTTGCTTGCCTGTTAAAGTACATGCGGACTTGAAGTTTAATATACTCAAGAAAGAAAAGGGGGTACAGTGTCTGTGCCTACCACAAAATAGTATCAGAACACAAAAGATTATCCTCTTGCTTACAGAACAAGTAAGTCAAGGATACATTATCTCCTGTTTTAACTTCGTAAGATCTTGGATAAGCTGCTACTTGTAGGAATTTTTGAAATGTAAAATTCTGTATAAGAAAGAATGCTTTATTTGAATTGGACTCTATAACAATGTTATTTGGCTGCATTTTTTTTCATTAACTTGGAGACTGTCATTGTCAATGTCTTGCTCTGGTGGACTTAAACACACCAGAGTGAACACAACAGCTTGGTAACACGGCCTTCTTCCCCACCTTCCTTCAACTATTTCATTTTCTTAGCCCGTTAAGTGAAAGGAAAGGATTTCTGGTGACAATTCAAGTATGGATCACGGAGAATGTCTCAAAATAGTTTACTCCTATAGTATGTTTCACCATGGGGTTCCACCCTCTCTGTCCTGACCCCGCCACAGGACATGAAAGTGGTTTCCTGTGGGATAAAGTCCCTCTGTCTTGCTGACAGAGCTCATTGCCAATGTCAAGGCATAGACTTACCGTCGTTCATGCAGTTCTTTGGCATTAATTCCTTGTCTGTAGAGGGTATAGCTAAATTGTTCCCATTAGGCAACAAAGCTGCTCTCTTTGGTCTTGAGGGAGACAGAGCATAGTCTGCTAGCTGAACAACAATAATTACAAGGAACTGAAGAAAACTTTCCATTTCAGAATAAATTGTAGGGTATAAAATATTTTGTTAGTCATATAATATTTAATATTTTCATGAATAAAATGTTGATTTGTATTAGAAAGAAAGCAAACACAATGACCAGCTTAAAATTCATGCATCTATTTTCCTCCACATTGACCAGTGACGCCTGATTAGATGGGCAGTAAGCCACACACCATTCTGCAGAACTGCTGTATATTAAAGGCCAGCAAAATTAGATTAAGGTTAAGGGAGGAATGTAAATTTTGTTAATAAGGTTTCTATATTTAATTCAAATCCAAACACCCTGTGGGCCTATTGATGATAATCCCATTTAATCTTGAGAAAAGCTTTCCTGGTATCAAGGGATCCAGCTCAATGCTGCCCTTTATTACCTAGGAAATGAAGAATTTTTGTAAACCTTTTCCTCAAGGTAGTATAAATGTAGTGATAGAATTTTAATGTTTTTACTTTTTTTGAAATGAAAAAATCACTGTACTTACAAATAATGAATTTACAAATAAAAATATCACACAGCTTGGCAGGCAAAAGGACACATATAATAACAAAAAACCAAATATTAAAATGTCTATGAATCAATTCAAGTGAGATGTTGTACATGAATACTATATATAAATACCTAGCACAAATGCATCATTTGATATGGGAAGCTCAAAATATCTTCAAAGAACCTGCTTAGAAAATAAGAAACTTTGCTATTCAGTTGAAGACAGCTCCCTGGCATCCTTAGGGTTTCCTCCCTTCCTCCCTTCCCGGAGCTTTGCCATGGACTTCCTTTACCTTGTGTTTCCCCCTCTCTCTGCTGTTTTCTAACTGTACTCTTTGTTCCGCAGTCCCTCCCGGACTCTCATCAGTGTATGTTTTTAATTTTTACATATGCTTGTTCTCTCTTTTGTGTGTGCCAACTGCATCATTCCTAAGCTATGTGCTTAACAATTCTGTATTCATCCTCTTCGGCATTTTGGATGTGTGTGCTCATGTGTGAGTGTGCACACACATAATGTAAAGCTTCAAGTGCTTAACTCCTTCCTAGAGGTTGTTATAATAAAGTATAAAAGATGGAAGAACCAGGTGAACGCACACGTACTGTAATTTCCCCTTTCTGACCAAACCGATGCATCTACACGTAAAACGTTAGCTTTTATTCCCTCTCTCATTTCTTCTGCCATTGCCAGCAGCACAAAGTGTGTGATATTGATTCAAACAGTTAAAAGGTTAGGACAATATAAATACCTGTCCTCCTTACTAGACAAGCGCCCTAATGACCACAGATATTTGTTCATCTTACTCAGCACACACATCCAGCACTTAGAATACTGCTACCAGTGTTCTAGCATTATGTTTCCATCAAATGTTTGCTGAATGAGTGAATAAATGACATTTGGATCACAGCACATACTCGTCAGTATTGGCTCTTACAATGAAATTGACATTCTTTTGAGTGTTATTTATTTTTTACATGATGAAATTATTTTGAATAATTACACAGTCTGTCTAAAAGCATGATGTGTATTTCATTGGAGACTTAACATGTAACAGTAAAGTCTGGAAGACTTGTGTTACCAGGTTTAGTGTGTTTGACAGTCTGCCTATGTATTGCTGTGTGAATATCAAACTTTTCTACCTTTCCCCTAAAACCATTACACATAAAAACAGTAGACACAAACTTATACAAAACTTTTCATACAATCTAGAATATGTTAAAACTTTGCTTCATTTAAAAACCTTGACTAGGCACATACAGCTAGAGTTGATTGAAACTGCAGAGTATATGGATGGTTGAGCTCTATTTCTTCTGATTGTAAGTGAATTCTGAAGCGTTTCTGCATTTGAATTTCCTCTAAAAGAAGACTAACAATGAGCAGTATGGAAATTCTTTGATCCAGTTAGGCCAATGCAGTAGTTATGTGTTTAGTAATCTGCGATAGATAATGTCATTGTGAATTACACTTTAATAAAGGAGTAATTCATAGCACTCCTAGTCTTAGTACATGCAGTCTATTAAAACAATTTCAATACGACAGAAACAAAGTCATCCAAAGGCTGGCTTTGAGCACACTCTTTCACTTTGTGCACAACATTGTTATCTTTTCATTGCTTAGAGAGTCCCCTCGTTAGGAAATCATGCTCGTATACATTCTGACCCCAACAGAGCCTCATTTTTGATTGATATATATATAAACCACAGTGTGACAGCAGACTAACTTGCATAGTACCTCTCCCTGACATCAGACAGAGGAAATTGAAAAGCCATTAATTCCTACTTATGTAAATATCAGCTTTTTAAGACTCACTTTCTGCATCTGGATTGGTGGGATCCATCTCACTGGTTAACTATGGGGATTATGGTTATATCTTCAAGTGTTCTTAACAGTCAGAAACTCCAGTGCTTTTAATCATTATAATTAAATCTTTTTTAATTCCAACTCAGTATCTTTGCATACTTCTTTGAAATTGTCATTGGAAAAAAAATCAGTTTTCTTGTCCTCTTATCCATCAGAGCACCTCTTCCATGAAGTTCCGAGACTGTGCTTTAGCACAAAGTGATTTTCTCTGAACCTACAGTGGTAATTTTTTTGTGTCATTCTTTTTAAATGCAGTGTCTTCTAGTACCTCTGGTAGTCTTCTTCTCTATCTTATCTTTCTATACAGTTATTTTATGATCAAAGTTGGTAGCTAGAAGGAAAATGCAACAGCAGCAGCAGCCAAAACAAGAAGAAGGCAGCTGACGACAGGCAGACCAGCTGGAGTCTTAACTGTACTCCTTCATTTGGGGACATTATGGGTGGAGAGTACAGTGGTTTCTGAGGATATCCGGCTCTCAGTCCCATTCTCAGTTTCTACTTAGAGCAGAATATTTAAATTCTTTTATTGTCATTATTAGTTTATTGAAATGAATGTGACAAAACGTATTACTGGGAGTCTAAGCAATTCATAACAAAAGATCTCATTTGTTATGTAGCACTGACAACCCCTTTTGTAGTGCAGTCTTCTAACTCTAATGGAAGGCTAACACTTAGAGAATAAACAAAGTCATTCACTTTGTCCTGGTACTAGAACTACTCCACTCCTTTAAAAATTTCTTATCTACTTAATTGGATGGCCAGAGATTTTCGAGAGCAGAGACCACTTACTATATTTCTTTCTTTTCCTTCATCTCTTAAATCGGAGCTTTGAACACAAATCTGAAGTCTATATAGAAGAGGGCAACAACTAACTACTATATCCTTATAATTGAGAGCAATGGACTTCTTCAAATGTACTTTCTAGAGACTAAAAAAGATATTAGATAGAGTAATATAGGACACATCTGTACAGTGAGGTGCCCACTGATGCTAGAATTAAAATTTCTGTGAGCAGAGCTTATAGTCAGAAAGGCTTGCCAAAAGTTTAGATGTTGGAAGAAAAGCTGCCTCCTAGCACTCCCGGAAAATCTAGAAAGAACAGTTGTATATGGCTGTCATGGGTAAAGGGCAACCACGAGGGCACAGCTGACTGTCTAACTCTTTCTGACTCCTGTGACAGAGTAAGAAGGAGCAGGAATAGCCAAGTAAGAAATCATATGAAATCACACACTCAAAAAAAAAAATCAAAAACTGAATAATCACTAGAGACTTCCATAGTTATCCACAAGTTTGTCTTAGTTTGATGCCTATTGCTGTGATAAACACCACGATCAAAAGCAACTTGGGGAGGAAAGTGTGTTTGGCTTACAAATCCCAATGACAATCTAAGGAAATAAATTGTAGTGAAATATTTAATGTAACTTGATGCCTCCAAATTGTTATTATTCCATAATTCAAGCTACATAAACTCACCAGTGAGGTATTCTACACCAAATCTTAGAAATTTGACATGATTCTTCACTTTGGAATAGCTGCATCTTGGTGGTCAACAGGCACATGTGCCTAATGGCTTTCATTTTGGATTACTCAGGTCTTGGGTATACCTACCCCTTTCCGATTAACCTACCTGAAAACATCTGCTGTCACCTTATTGTTACACTGGCATGATAGCTAAAGTGTAAGCATGAACTGCACGTGATATTATGATGCCTTTTCTTCAAAGTAAGCAGCCTAGACTAGCCTTGTCAACTGTTAGCTTGTATTCTCTTAGAAGCTCTAAATATACCATGAAGTAGTTTCAAACTACTATTCAGGGGTCTTCCCAAGAGTATTCCTTCAGTGAGACACTTGTGCCAGTTTTAGGCCTTGTGCTCTTTGAAGTGGAAAAGAAGGTAACTAGTCTTATGACAAAAACAGTGTTTTTTCCCTTGATGCGTAGAACTCTGAGTAGTGATTGCCTAATACTTATGTGTAAGCTGTTTTTATGGCTATGGTAAATGGCTAGTCAGGTCATGAAAGTAAAGAAGATGTATTTCCATTTTAGCAAATTCTACATGGGATTACTATCCTTTCAACTGCTTACATGAGAGCCATCTCAAGAAAGTGACTGACTATGGAGTCACATTCGCCATGGTTCTGGGTAGACAGGCAAGTAAATTTGGCTGAATAAATTTGAAGGGGAATGCTTTCATTACTTCGAAAAATTAATTGAAGACCTCATTACTTCAATATTAAATATATATAATTCAATGATATCTCAATGTTATTAAATGAAGAATAAAAGAAGTGAAAAAATAGATAATCTAAAACAGTTAATTCAAAGCCTATTATTTTGGTTTTCTGGGTTTTAAATTAAGGAGATCTTTATTGTAAATGAATGGTATTATTCTTACTCACCAGCCTACCTTTTTATGGATCTAGAAAATCTGATTCTCTCTGGTTTCGATTTCACCTTGATTTACTGATTTTTGTCTTTGCCATCCTTGCACAGTGGGAGCAGAGTCCTCCCCATCATTTCATTATGTGAGGATTATTTTATGGCTGCAATTTTAGGCTGCGTTTTCACAGCAGTCAGAGAGCAGTCAGACTCAGCATCTGAGGTAGATCACCCCTTATTCAGGCAGATGCCTAATGCACATTTATTGTGTTTTGTGTTTTTGATACTTAGGCAATTCTTATATCTCATGCCCAAGCTTGATTAGAGGTCTGTGTTCATCCCTTAGGCTATAAACATGTCAAAGCCCTACAGAAAAATCACTAACTCTGCATGACATTGTAGACACAGAAAGCCTGATTTTCACCCTTATATAAAGAGAGGACTTACTTTCCCTGGTTTTGATTAGAGACCCCAACTTTTTACCAGCACAATTTTTATTCTGTTTCCTAAACAGATGTGGCTGAGTGGCTCTTGTAATGTTTCTGTTAATAAATCTATCCCTAGTCACTTACAGTATACTATCATGGGAACCCTTGTGTGGGGTGTTAGTCCTATTAGCCTGCCACCCAAGGCAACTCCTTATGCAGAAATGATCTACAATGCCCCAGGGGAAGCACCTTGTGGCAGAAATAGCCCTAGCCCTCCAGTCATGGAGCCCCAAGCTGCTGTCTCCTTACCCTAAGCAATGAATCCATCTATCATTCGAAAACACTTGAGTTGTATTTTCAACATATGTGATGTGAAATGGGCATTTAGTTTAATGGTGACCCCTCCTGACACAGGAGTGGATGGTCATAGCACTAGTTTGCTGTAAGTCTTCATTTCTGTGACAGAACAGATATTACAAGACTTTGTGGACTTCCTTTATTTTTGTTGCTATCAATAAAATGGCATTAATTTATTGAGATTTGGAGCTGTATCCTATGAACCTGGTTAGAAATTAGAGTTCCACTGTATATGTTTTAAGTTTCCAGGATAGAATCACCATCTGCAATATAAGAAGGTACGGAGTACCCCTCCACTCCTCTGCTTGCTTCTCTTTATTAACAGGATTTTACTCTCTGCAGACAGTTAATTCAGTTGAGCTGACTGATGAGGTCAAGGCAGCAACTTTTTCTTTGTAGACAGACCAGCTTTGCTGTGTTTTCAGGGTGGAGGATAGCCCTTAACTGAGAGCAACACCCAAGTAAACGCTCTCACTGTAGTCCTCAGCAGGAGCAGTGGAGAAAGTCTAGGTGGGTATGATCAAAATACAACCATCCCTTCTACTCAGAATAGTGATAGCAACACATGAACAAGTACAAGTCATAGATCAGTGGGGTTTTAGTTATGAACCCAGTATTTATATTGCATGAAATCAGATATTTGTTCTTATTACTCAATTTAATAAGGTTATTTTTTCTTTGGATTTTAGTTCACCAAATACTACCCATCTAATCATTTTGTACCACCTGTTCTACAGATACAGAAAGTTAAATTGTACACACTACCATATAACACCTATTAAGAAATATATAGGCTGGTTATCAACAGATCTCAGCTGCTTTCCTAGCTAGTGTGCCAAGGGAAACAATCTCTCTTCACTACTATTCTTCAAAGAATAGTGTTGAGGCCCTTATCTTATTGGCTGTTTAAAACAACAATTATTTATATTTTATGTTTATGGGCATTTTGCCTTCATGTATGTATGTGGACTACATATATGCTTAGTACACATAGAGTCAAAAAGAAAGTATTAGATCCACTGGAAATGGAGTTTCAGATGGTTGTGAGCCTTTTTGTGATTGTTAGAAACCAAACCCATGTCATCTGCAAGATCAGCAAGTGCTTAACTACATACTCCAAGTGATAAATAAGGCTTTACTTACCTGTTATAGAACATCAAGATATTTACTATGAGTATCGCAGGTCCATCTCTCTCAAATTTCTTGTCCCAAACAACAATTCTTAATCAGAGAAACCTTGGCTCCAGACCACATTTGGCAATGTGTGGAGGCATTTATGAATGTTGAGACTGGGATACAAAGTGGATGGAGCTATGCTATTGGCTTTTAGTGGGCAGAGGCCCGGGAAGTGCTAAAGATGTACGAGGCCGCCCTTCATAACGAAGAGTTGGCACAATCTGCTCCAAAATATAAATGCTTCTTTGTCTAAAATACTTCACTATCTCAGCTTAGAGTGTAGACTTCAAGTATTAATATGAGATTATTTAATCTCTACATTAAAATAGACTTATATTTTGTGATGTGTGTGTATGTTTGCATATGGGTATATGCACATGAGTGCAGGCGCCCTCAGACACCAGAGCTGTCAGATCTCCTGGAGCTGACCATGGGTGCTGGGAACTGACTTGGATCCTCTGGAAGAGCTGCAAGTGATCTTAATTGCTGAGCCATCTCTCCAGCCTCATTTCTACTCTTTATAGCAGCAAAAAAAAACTGAACATAATTTTTAAGGCACTTTGACGAAAATATTATAGCATTATTTGAAGATGATTTTTGAAACAAAACAGCTGCTGCCGCACACACGTGTGTGTACCGTGTGTCATGCTCTCTCCAGAGTAGTTTATATTATGAAAATGAAGATGGAGTATTAGAAAATCATTTCTATAAATTATTCTCATGAAAATAATCTAGAGAATTATTTACTCTAGTACTTTATTGAGTTAGTAAGGTCAGGCATTTTACAGAATTGATTGCCTTGTTCTTTTGAAGTACACTGCTTATACCTCTTTAACCGAATGAGTACAGCTTACAGATTAACAATTGAATCCTTTTACTGATCTCTGAGTAGGATTACAGGCTGTTGAAGAATGTGCAGGTTGTATTGACTCATAGAGAAATAGTGCATATCACACACAAACACAGAGACACAGACACAAACACAGACACACACACACACACACACACACACACACACACATACTATTCACACAGTCACAAAGGAAAAAGAAATGTATAGACTCAGCCCAGGCCTTTTAGGAAAGTAAGTGTGTGTGTGTGTGTGTGTGTGTGTGTGTAAACCAAACATAAAATACTCTCTTAGACAATTTTCTATTGAGCTTCCAAGTTCTGTGGAATGTTCCATTTCTAACTCTTAAGTCAATTTATGGGAGGGGTGTGTAAAAGCACTTTACAGAAGAGAACCCATGATCGCAATGCATCAAAGTTAAGCGGTAGCAGGGTTAGCACTCTTGAAAAATCACATAAACATTTCACATATAAAATATTATTCATCGAGGCAACACCCTCTGGGTTTGAAAGATAACAACAGTGTCATGAAACTCTGTAGTTTGGTTTTCATTCTTCTTTTTTTTTTCCTTGAAAAAAAAAATTCACCCTTGAAATGGAATCAGGAGCCGTGCAGTAGAATGACAGCAAGATGGGTATAAATGGGAGGGAAATGAGGCAATCTTAACCATCCACCTCTGCAATATCATTACCCACAAACTTGCCCTTTTCCCCACCCCCTTTTCCCCAAAGACCAATGTCCCCCATCTGAACCGAGGGAGATGTGTGCTTTCCAACAGCTAAATCAACAAGGTCTCACATGAGTAGTGCTGTGCAGTGTGGTTGACTGATTTCATGAAAAACTAATCATGTATTCATCATTGAGATCAAACACTTCCGAAGTAATTATCATCCCAAACCAGTCGGGTAGGACCTGAGAAAGTGGCACCGCTGATGGAATCAGCGGCTGAGCAGAGGAGTTCTCCGAGCTTTTGTAAACCTTGGGTTGGAAGGCTCAAAACTGAAATTGTATTTTATAATTAAGAAAGCAGAGTTGGCAGGCTACAATCTGGTTTTGCTATCAATCATAACAACTTTAGATTGCTTGGGTATTTACTGGGACACATTTAAAATTGACTTTCAAGCATGGTCTCTACAATTTTATTTTTATCTCAAAAGAGGGGGAAAATGTGACGATTTTAAAAATTACAGTATGATACCTGTATGTGTTATCCATAGAGTGAAGTAGAATTACTTCCACAGCCTCCTTATTTGAGGTATGGCATTTATCTATTTGATGAAGGGGCGTTATATATACAGAATTACATATCATTACAAAATGACTGCTTACAAAAATATCTTATTGTAGCTTTATGTCTATGATTATAAATTCAGATAAAGACAAATTAAATTCTTCACAGGATTCTGCATTCTGCTTTGTATGTGCCAGGTACCATGGTTTCTTTTTTTTTACATCTTACTTCTTTCCTCAAACAACTTAATGGGGAAGACAAAAATATAACCCCCATTTCCAAATGAGCAAACCAAGCTACAGAAGTACTAAGCACCTTGTTTAGGATCGCAGATGATAAGGGGCAGAGCTATAAGGACTCTATCCCAGTGAGTCTACATGAGAGCAGCCGCTTGACCACTTCTCCGGCGCTTCCTTGGCAGCTGTTGGGTTTGGGGCTATGAAAAAGTTTTCAAAGGGCTGCATGCAACAGACTTTGAGACATTAAACAAATCTGAAAGTCAAAAAGGAAGAGCGTGTGCATTGGGAATTAGGCCAGGTTCAAAGCAGAGTTCTGTTTGGTGACAAGTTTTCGAGCCTCTTCAAGGTACAGATTTTTTGATTTGTGAGATGGGGAGAATCCCTGGTGTCAGTTGTCACAACGAGAGCTAACGCAGGCTACGACTCTACCACCGCACATGTAAGAGGAAGGGCTTTGGCAAGGTCCCTGAACAGGTTCCAGCAGCTAGCCAATGACACGTGATCTGTTTTACATGTCCACTAGACTCCAGGTATCAGCCAGAGAGGTCCTCAGAGACTCTGACACAATGGTTCCATTGCTGGGAGTGTACTGAACACCCCTAAGTAGCAGGAGAAAGTTCTTTCCAATAGATCATGCAACCATGGGAACACACACATCACCTAAAGTTTTAACTAATCACATATTTTCCTAATCACATACTACTTCTGAGAAGATGCTTCATCTAATTTATTACTGATTTTAAGTCTCAGTATATTAGTGTTACTTTATTATTAGTCCCTCCATTTTTACCCTTTCCTTAGTGAAATTCATGAGAAGAGCATGCTAATAAAATCCTGGAAGAAGTCTTACAAGATAGCTTGACTATATTTAAAGTATGGATTTGTCCCAAAATACAAGTTATAGATTCTGTAAACCTGAAAATTTGCATTTTGTAGTCCCTTAAAGGTGAAACCACTATAATTCTTCATTCTCATTTTATGAATTTATTTTCATTATTCAAGATTAAAGAAAATTCAGTATATTTCCTTAATTGAGAAAATTTGCCTCATTTGCCAATCTTACTTTTTCTCATTTATTATTAACACTAACCAAACTCTATTACATGTAACCAGTCTAGATTTTAAAGACTTTTTTTAAAAATCAGATTTAACAGTATAACATCAACTATCCACCAGACATATGGGAAGTATCATATATATTTTTGCTTTTAAAAATTAGTTCTTTGAGAATTGTGTAAACGCATTTTGATCATATTCATCCCCTCCCTTAACTCAGGCCAGATCCACCCCTTTCCATACCTACCCAGCTTTATTTCCTCTTTCTTTCTTTTTTTATTTACCATTTCAGTTTTTTCTGCCCATGTACTCTTGGATGTGTGGCCCTCCACTGGAGTGTAGAGACCTTCCAGGGACCACAACATCCTTAAATAAAAAGAATTTTTCTTCTCTTAGCAGCTAACAATTGCCAATAATTCCATACAATGGGATGAGGCTTTGTGGCTATTGCCCTCTCCATGCTGGAATTTCATCTGGCTTGAGCTTGCACAGTTCCCGTGAATGCTTTCACAGCCACTGTGAGCTTATGTGTGCCTCTGCCCTTCTGTGTCTAGAAAACACTTATTTCTTGTAGTCATCCTCTGAGTACTACACTCTCACTGTCTCCCCCTCTACAGTGATCCCTGAGCCTTGGGAAGAGAGGGTGTGGTATAGAATTCCTGTTTAGGGCTGAGCATTCCACAGTCTCTTATTCTCTATACCTTGAATAGTTGTGGGTCGCTGTGTTAAATACTGTATACTGCAAAAAGAAGCTTGTCTGATGACAGTTAAGAGATGCACTAATATATGGATATAATGATAAGTTATTAGGAATTAGTTTAACACTGTGCTGGTTTATCAGAATAATAGTAATAGGTTCCCCTCTAGGACCTGTGACCTGTCTAGTCATAGTTCCTTGGTCCTGATAATAGTGCCAGGTATAGTTTTGCCTCATAGAGTGGGCTTTTTATCTAATGAGAAAGTGGTCAATTTAATTATCTCATCCTGTTCATGCACTAGTATGTGTATTTTGCTAGGCCAGCTGATAGGTAGCTTTAATTACCCACAGCTGGGTAAGGCTAATGACTACATTTTTTCTTCAGGTAGCATCCATAACACCTAGCTAGTAGGGATGAAGCTTCCAGGTGATACCAGCTTGATTTCTCCATGCTCATGGATGTTCTCTAAGTTCATGTGTATGGTGTCTTCAGCAACAGGGTCTTACTATTGAGTTCTAGATGGCAAACAAGAGCATTCACAGTCACCTGTGATATTTGAGGCTCTTTGGGAACTCACTCACCCAACAACTTCAAAAGAGATAATGAATTCCTGGAACTGTACATTTTATTTGTTAGATGATCTTATGTAATTAGGAAATTTAAAATGGAGTTTTAAGAATAAACCTCTTTACCAAAGTGAGTTTTTACACATTTACTTAGGATTAATTAGAAATTAGAATTAGTTAGAAAATTATGTTTTAAATAAATATATAATATGATGTTTCCTCAAGATTAGATCTATTGATGAGAGAACATCATTTATTCAAAAAATGTATTTTAGGCATTTAAAATTATTCTTTGAAAATTTCATACATGTGTACAACGTATCTTGGTCTTTTAAGACATTCACAGAACCTTACTAATTCTCTTGAACTCTAACAGATCCTGTGGGAATGAGATCAATATCACACACGTTTCATGATCTTTCAAGCAAAAGTTTTTTTTATGGCTTCTCACAAAATAAAACAACTCTTTAAGTGAGAAGGTCTTTTTAAAAAAATATATCATTTGCTGATGCTCACTTCCATGTACCTGTCAGCAGTAGGAGCATCTAGTTTTATTCATACACATTTATATTTCTAGGAAAGATTATACTGAACTGTTTCTTGATTCTCAACTTACCTTGTCCATATAATGATGAATGAAAACACAAAGGGAAACATGAACATCATTTCTAACTTAGAAATTTTAAGGAAACACACTCTTAAGATAACAGACTACCTTACACTATTATAGAGTCATACAGAAGAGTAACTTTACCCAAATTGTCCAAATGGTTGTCCTCTAAAACAATGGAAATTTTTTTTAATATTTAAAAATTATATCTATGAAATGAAATAATTGGGCTGGCAAGACAGAGCAGAAGGTAGGAAAGTTTGCCTACAAGGCTTATGACTTGAGTTTAATTGCCAGATCCCACAAGGTGGCAGGAGAGAACTGACTCCTTAGAATTGTCCTCTGACCTGCACATGATTGCATGCATTCACACTCCATGGCGAAGTCAAAGCTCTTGATTTTGGTTTTGACCAGTAGATCAATACTGATTGCTTTTTAACCTATCAAACAAAAAAGTTGATAGATATCTAACGTGTTTGTGTTGACAGTTGCATGAATTGACCCCTTTTGATTTGGCCTTAGAATGGTATAGATAGTTTGTATATCTCCTCAAAAGTATTTGTGTGGTATGTGTGCGTGTGCGTGTGTGTGTGCTCTTGTGTGAATACAGGTACAATATTTACCATCAATTGAAGATTAAATGGTTGTTATAAATCTTGTTCACATTATATGAAGAGATTATATGATGAACCATAATGTAATGTAGTACTTAAGAAGCATGGACAGTATGGACATATCAGCATTTACACTTGTGTAGATACAGCCTTGGAAATGTCTTATTTGCTTAGTTTTCTGAATTACAACACAAGGCACTGACTTCATTCTATGTTCTTTCTAGCATTTATTTCTTGTTCAATTTCATTTAGCACTGTGTCTCTTCTGATAGAATAGCTGGGCTTTTTTATGAGGTGTCTCCATGTCCCTGTCATTACAGCATTTTCGTAATTGAAAACTGAAGAGATTGGGTCTGAGACTACCAGGACTATCTACAAGTGAAATTAAGACAAAACAAGGAAAGATTAAATACCTCATCTGTCAAAATATTGTAACACAAGTGGGAGATTATGTACTGGGGCAGGAAGAATCTTCAAGGACAATGATGCCAAAAAACTGGGAAAGTATTATGGATATAGTTAAATTCAGAGAAACCCTAAAGCAAACAGAAAAAAAAAATAGGATTGTATTACAAAAAAGCATGTACAGTGTGGTGGTTTGAAAGAAAATGGCCCTCAAAGGTAGTGGCACTATTAGGAGGTGTGGCCTTGTTGGAGAAAGTGTGTCACTGTGGGGTTTCATAAGCTCAGGATACTGCCCAGTGAGTTGGTTGACTTCCTGTTGCCTGCAAGATGTAGGACTCTCAGCTGCTCCAGCACCATGTCTGCCTGCATACCACCATGCTCCTCGTCATGATGATAATGGACTGAACCACTGAAACTGTAAGTGAGCCACCCCAAATAAATGTTTTCTTTATAAGAGTTGCTGTGGCCATGGTGTCCCTTCACAGCAATAAAAAAACCTAACTAGAACAGGAGTGGTACCAGGGATTAGAGTATTTCTGTGATAGGCCAGATTATGTGTTTGCTTGGGGGAATTTGGACTTTGGTACTTTGTGTTATGAAAACAGTGGAATGCTTTAAACACTGCTTAATGAGCCATACTAGTAGGATCATAGAAGACAGAGGTGCTAAGAGCTATTTGAACTGTTGGAGGCTCACTCAAGAGGTTTCAGAGAAGAATTTTAGTATGTTGCCTAGAGATCATTCTTGTGATATTTTGATAAAGAAAGTGGCTGCCTTTGCCCTTATCCAAAGAGTCTGTCTGAGGTTAAAATGAAGAATTTTAGATTAATTTCCTTGGCAGAAGAAATCTCAAAACCAGCTAGTATAGACTCTGTTGTGTGGATATTAGTGGTACAATGAAGATTCATAATGAAAAGTAGCAAGCTGAGAATGGCAAATTTTAAAAAGTACATTTTGAGGAGAAAAAGAGCACCACGAAGTGGAATGGAGCTAAATCCTATGTTCAAGGAGATAAACAGATTAAGAAATGGAATAAAGGGAGAGGTGACCTCAGGGCAAGATCCCACCCAGCTAGGTTTCCAACTTGGGGAAAGGAATTAAAGAAAAGTTTAGAGCTGGGTGTGGTGGTGGTGGTGGCGGTGATGGTGGTGGTGGTGGTGGTGGTGGTGGTGGTGGTGGTGGTGCACGCCTTTAATCCCAGTGCTGGGAAGGCAGAGGCTGGAGGATCTCTGAGTTTGATGCCAGCCTGGTCTACAGAGCAAGTTAAAGGACAGTCAAGCATAGGCAGTGAAGGAAACAGAAAGATGATGAAGATGTAATTAAACAAGGGGGCCATGTTCCAGCCCCAGGAAGCAGAACTTGACAGCTTCTGGCTTTAGAGTTAAGGATAAAAGAAAGTAGTTATGGAATAAACCCCCTGAGGTCAGGTATGTGTCAGGGGTGTCCCTGAATGGAGGCCTAGTAGAGAGGCCATTGTGTGAAGCTGTGAAGTTGAAGCCTGGATTGCCTTGGAGACCCCAGGATATTAGAGATGCCAGAGCTGTGGGATACCTGACAAGGAGAGTTGCTAACAGGGAACAGAACCAGCCCAAGAAAAAGAAGTGTGTTGCAGACAACAATGCTGGATGGAGATGGAGATGAGAACCTTTTGATATCAGACATAGAGATGCCAAGTTTGGAGTTTTCCCAGCTGGGTTTCAGTGTTGCTTGAGTCCAGTATTTTCTCACTATGCTCCCTTCCCTATGTTTTAGAATGGTAATGTATATCCTGTGCCATTATATATTGAAAGTATGTGATCTTTTTTTTTAATTTTATAGGGAATTACAGTTAAGAGATTGCATGAATCTCAGAAGAGATTTTGAGCTTTGGACTTTTAAACATTGTGGAGACTGTGGTAGACTATGGGAATTTTTGAAGTTGGACTAAATGCATTTTCCATTATGATGTTGTTAAGAGCTTTTGGGGGCCTTGTGTGGAATGTGCTGATTTGAAAGAAAATGGCCCCCAAAGAGTATGGCCTTGTTGGAGGAAATGTGTCACCAGGGTGGTAGTTTTTGAGGTTTCATATGCTCAGGGCACAGCCCAGTGATTTAGTTGACTTCCTGTTTCCTGCAAGATATAGCAGTCTCAGCCCCAGCACCATGTCTGCCTGCACACAGCCATGCTCGCCATCATGATGATAATGGACTGAACCTCTGAAACTGTAACTGAGTCACCCCTAATTAAATGTTTTCTTTATAAGAGTTGCTGTAGTTGTGGTGTCTCTTCACAGCAATAAAACCCTAACTAAGACATACAGGAAAAGGGAGAGGAAACAGTACTGTTACAACAAAAAGCTAAAATCATCAAATCATCTTGGAGGGGCTTTAGGAAGACTGAGGTGGGAGATGGAGTGGGCAAAGACAGCAGAGATGCCAAGATGCTTTTGTCTGCTCTGAGCTTTAAATTAGACCACCACCAAACAACATGGAGAGATAACGAGGGGTAGATTTCCACTTGGGTTTCTTAGGAGCATGTTTTGCCTCATCACTAAATTGGTTAATTCCTCTTTTCTCCAGATTTCTTGTGAAATAAAATACAAATCCTGTTCCAGAGCACTATTGGTGGTCATGCATTGCTGTAAATGATGCTTTTCCTTTCTCAAGCCACCCTCTTTTTTGAAGTTCCATTCGGGATTCTGTGCTATGCCAACCCTGTAGTTTATCTACTGGTATTAAATTAAGAAGAGAGCATATAAGATTCTGCGTTTGACAGGAAAAATTTAATAAAATCAACTTTCTCTTAGCCAATGGCAAGTAAATTTTTGGCCAGTGACTATTACCTTAATTACTGATAACCTACTGGTTGACACTTGGTAGACTTTCTACTTTTAGTGGATAATTCTTAGAATGTTCACATCACCTCACCTCTAAGATCATTACTTTACGTGAAGTTCTAGTTCAGGTGATATGGAAGGTGGGAATATTTGAAAGCCTTATTAGATTTGCAGAACTGTTTAGGGAGGGCACTTCATGCTAGGATGTTGAATAATCTTACTTCTGTCTACTGGGCTTCCTCACACATCTATTTACTACCTTTTAAAATTGTATCTTAATGCTAAAGCTGTCCTTATAAATTACAAAACAAGTTGAATAAATCATCCCATCCATACACATTGCTGTGCACAATAGAACATTTGAAGACCCATGTGAAATAAATATAAACAGGGAAGTCCATATGAAACTGTGAAAGGTTCATTACTCTTTGGAGTTATTGACAAAAATCAATATAAATCACTTATATTCATGCTAAAAAAATCACTGTTTTGATTTTAACACTCACAAGAGCATAGTTCCAACAGCTTAACAGTTACTTTCACATTTGATTTTAGACTAGGCTTTCTAACACACACACACACACACACACACACACACACACACACACACACACACGAGAGAGAGAGAGAGAGAGAGAGAGAGAGAGAGAGAGAGAGAGAGAGCACATCAGATATACCTATTATCTGTCTTATATCTATCTGTGCATTTGGGTATCAGTAACATTTAGCTGCTTCTTCTTTTAAATAGTAGGTACCAGTAATATAGATCTGCTGTACTTCGAAACAATAGAATGTGGTGGTATTGTGTATAAAAATAACAGAAGATAGATTACTGAATCTATTATAAAAATACTTTTAAAAAGAAACTACTTGTTTTAAATAGGATAAATAGTGAAAATTTTTGTCTGAGTTTATCAAATATTACTGGACTGAACATTGTTATATATTAATGGAGTTTTTTTGTCTAAATCTGTCAAATGTTAATGGACTAGACATTGTTAGTGTAATTCTTGACTGTATATATTATATATACTTATTGGATAGTTTTTCTTGTATTAGTTATAATCTTTTTTAAATTTTAGACAACAAAGGGGAAATGTGGTGGTATTGTGTTCCCCAAAATATTGTGCACCCTAATAAACTTATCTGGGGTCAGAGACAGAACAGCCACTAGATACAAAGGCTAGAAAATGGTGGCACTCACACCTTTAATCCTAGCATTCCAGAGGTAGAAATCCATCTGGATCTCTGTGAGTTCAAGGCCACATTGGAAACATCCAGGCATGGTGACACACGCCTTTAATTCCAAGAAGTGAGCCTTTAATCCCAGGGAGTAATGGCAAAAACAGAAAGATATATAAGGCATGAAGACCAGAAACTAGAAGCTTTTAGCTGGTTAAGCTTTCAGGCTTTGAAGCAACAGTTCAGCTGAGATTCATTCTGGATGAGGACTCAGAGGTTTCCAGTCTGAGGAAACAGGATCAGCTGAGGAACTGGCGAGGTTAGGTGGCTGTGGCCTGTTCTGTCTCTCTGATCTTCCAGCGTTCACCCCAATACCTAGCTCAGGTTTGATTTTATTAATAAGAACTTTTAAGATTCATGCTACAATAGAATGCTATCCATTTTGATGTTATGTGCTCTGGCTTCCACAGTTTTATAAACTCAGTCTTCAATAACAGCCTTTGTCAAAGGACTCTCAGTTCAAAATTGTACTTTTAGTCATCTGTACCCAAAATAGCAGTCCTTTACTGGTGTGTGTTTACCTATCTGTGAGTAGGCGATTTAGAAATGAACTAGCTTGCTTTTCTCAGCATTGGACACTCATGCAAACTCCTATTTCTACTCCACATTTTAATGGTTTCTTTGGCATATTATTGAAGCTCATTTCATGGCATGCTTGTTAATGCTTGATAGTCTGAGGTTACCGTCTCCCAAATGCAACTAGTCTTTCTTTTAGACACCCTTGCTTTGGTGAAAACATTCTGCCAGCCCAAGCTGGGAAATGTGGTGATACTTTATTTGTGCTGAAATGTGGTATTTTATTTGGTAGTTAATAAATAAAGTTTGCCTGGAGATCAGAGGTCAGTGAGCCACAAACAGAAGTCAGGCAGTGGTAGTCAACACCCTTAATCTGATCATAGGGCAGGCAGAGTCTCTGTGTGGTCAAGAGCACAGCCAAGCATGGTGACATAAGCCTTTAATCCCAGTACCAATCATAGAGACCTGGAGGTCTGTATAGATAGGCAGTTATGAGGAAGTCATGTGGCTGGGCTTAGAGCCAATGAGAAGGCAGAACAGGAAGGCAATAAAAGCACAGGTCAGACTTGAAGAAGCTCTCTCTGTGGAAGCTACTGCTGGTGGTAAGTTAAGGCTAGTCATGGCTATTTCTATTTGCTCTGATCTCTTTGGCTATTTCCTCTGTATTTGACTCTGTGTTTCTTATTTAATAAGACTGTTTAGAAATTCTTCTACCGGGAAAGACAAGCATTGTGGGGTAAGGGCCCCCTTTACTACTTTGATTAGCCATTTTCCATTATTCTTCCCTCAGTTTGTAAGACAGAAGTTGGCAGGGATGTTATTCACTTGCTTGAGTTTCTGTGTTGAGACTCCGGGTTGAATTTTTCCATATGAAGTCCTGGAGGTAAGACTCGGTCAACTCACTGTCCTCAGAGTTATGAGAGGTGAAGTAGATACAGCAATTATGACATCACTGTAACCATCAGGATGTCTTCCTATAGGAACACTTTTCAGCTCTGTGCTGTCTCCCTAGCTCAGCAGGTGGATGTGAGCTTGCAGCTAGAAGTACCTGGATGCGAACATGATTGCTGCCACTTTCTCATTCTATACCTTGGAAAGTTCATAAACTTTCAGTATCCTTATCTCTAAATAGGGGCAGGACTTTGTTTTGCCCGTATCTGTGAGGTTTAGTCAAACTTTGCTAGGTTTGATATGTGTTTCATTGTAAGCGTTCAGCAAATGAGGATATTACTTTTCTTTTCTTCATATTTCCTATTTACTTCTGGAATCCTTCAACACAGGGACCAAAATTATACCTCCATTTTCTCTTCATGTGTCTAACGAGGTAGGAACAGAAAGAATATCTAGTAAATGCATTAGAATGTAAACATGTGAAGTTGAGGCTAGCTGGGCTTGTCTTAAGGGGTACATAAGAAACAGACTTTCTAACTCTAAAAGGGCTTTTTATTTTTTTTTTCCTTTGGGGGGGATGCTGTAGAAAAAGACACTGCTTTTACCCTCTGTTTATCAACTGTTGGTGCTCTCTGAGTCACAGAATGAGAAAACAAGCATGAGTCTTTGAACATATCATAAGCTCCTGCATATTACATTGTGCTTTGTAGAATGGGTATTTCCTTTGAAGATTTTTTTTTTTAAGCTGGCAATGAATGTAGGGTGGAAAAGGTCAAGGAAAGACACCCTGACCATGACTTGACCCCAGGACCAAGGCGTGAAATTCCACCAATCCCTGAGCTTGCCCCAGAGTCAGGCTATAGAATCCCACCAATCTCTAAAGGTTCCTGGGCACGAAATGCCACCAATATCTGAGCACAAAATCCCACCAATCCCTGTACTTGCCTCATAATCAGGCCACAAACCCCACAAATCCCAGGCTATCCTGGAAAGCTCCACCTCCCCCAAGAAACCCAATATAAGCTCTATCCTGTTCAGTTTGCTGCTGCTTCTCACTCTAGAGGCCCCCACGGTCCTGGATTTCCCCTTCCCAATAAATCTCTAGAGTGAGGTTTGTTGTGCAGTGTGGAGCATAACTGTAACACTGTTACAGTTATGTTCACTGGGAAAACTTCCCCTAGAAGAGCGGAGTTGTTACACTCAGGGGACCCAAGCAGAGCTGTGACACTTCTCCAGAGCAGAGCTGTAACAGCTGCACTGGGGAAACCCTCTTCTGCTTGCCAGAGCAGAGTTGTTCCACTTGGATTGGGGAAACCTTTCCCTTGAGCAGTGGGAGCATAAGCAATGGCTCCCAACTGTCAGGATACCTTTCCATCTGAGCCCCAATGCTTATAGAGATGACACACACCTTTAAGTCCCAGCACTTGGAGGTGGAGGCAGGCAGATCTCTGTGAGTTCAAGGCCAGGCCAATCTACATAGTCAGTGCCAGGACAGTCAGGGCTCTGTGGAGAAACTGTCTCAACTCACCACGCGCCCACCTAAAAAAAGATTTAATTTCAATCCTGTGTGCTTGTGTGTATCTCTGTGTAGCTATATTCATGTGAATGCAGGTACCTGCAGGGACTAGAAGAGGGCATTGGATGCCCTGGGGTTAGAGTTAGGGGAGGTGGTGAGCTTCCTGATGTGGGTGTTGAGAGCTGAACTTGGGTCCTCAGGAAGAGTAGCATGTGATCTTAATCTCCAGCCTCAGAATGGGGATTTAACTTGTGCTCTGTTTTGTCCTTAAAGTGACAAACATAGTAAGAAAAGTGTAAAGTGGGGAGGAACTTTATCCTCCAGATTTGCAAAGAGTGTGTAACAGGAGACAACCCCACATATCTGCATCATCTTCTGGTATCCCAGAGTGACACAAACTGAGCTGGGGAATGTTTTCCATAGTGTATCTCAACATTGAGATACGCGAGCACACACACACACACACACACACACACACACACACACACACACACAC
>CABHPQ010150432.1:0-10936 GCA_902168405.1 Peromyscus aztecus | reverse complement strand
TTTTTTTTTGAAGCTTGTGAGTAGAAAAAGAAGAAAACAAAAAGAACAACTACATTGTGCTAAGAAAGAGCCAAGGTGTGGGTATTGTAAATAATGGTCCCAATTCACTCACGCACATTAACACAGAGAAGTTTATCCCTGTCTTCTAGACAGAGACAACTCAGTCTTAAGGAAGATATGGAGTCTTCTCCATGTTTGCCGTTTTGAGCTCCATGGTTGCATGACTTCTCAGACTACCAGGAGTTTTGGTACTTTATGTGTGGCTTTAGGATGGCATACGTCAATTCAGTAAGTTATTTGCAAATGTGACCACAGAAGTACCAAGATTTGGAAGACCAGTTTTAGACACATTTTCCAGGGGTAATGCTGATTTTGAATCTGAAATAGACCAATGAAAACGCCAAATATTTCCTCTGACTTCTGTGGGGGAGTTGCTTTTGTCAGACTTCCAAACCAAATGCATTTTAAATCACAGCCACAGGCTGACTCCTAATAGTGTTTCTAGGGAAGGAAAGTGAGGCCAAAATTGTTTTCTAGAATTAATTCAAGGTTGCCTGAAAACTTACCTTCTCATAATGAATCAGACCAAGCTGGAAACAAGATAAATTTAATTATAATTGACTCTGTGTTGGTATTGCTGCTCATTTGCATATTCATCAAGTCCCAGGGAATAATTTTTCCTGTGTACTTGGTTTTAAAACAGAGTAAAGGCCAATGTACAGAAAGGGGAAATAATGGATTTTCCTCTAATTAAAAGGTAAGCAGCTCACTGGTAGTAAACTTCCAGGACTCACTCCACTGGGGATTTCTCTTTTCTTATGGTAGAGGTGGTGATGAAGGTTGTGGTAGAGGTGATAATGGACCTGATGGTAGATGAGGTGATAGAGGTGGTGGTGGTGGAGGTGGAGGTGGTGGTGGTGGTGGTGGTGTAGTGGTGGAGGTGGTGGTGGTGGTACAGGTGATGGAGGTGGTGGTGGAGGTGATGGAGGTGGTGGTGCAGGTGGTGGTGGAGGTGGTAATGGAGGTGGTGGTGAGCAGAGCCATAATCAGGAAAGAACACGGCACCTTATTCTTCATGTATCATTTATTTAATGAGTCTCTTTCAACTTATAAATGTCTGGGCATTGGAAAGTAAATATCAGAGTCAGAGAAGGGTTTCTTTTTTATTTTTCTCATTAACATAACCATCCCAGGGTTTTTGTTTTTTTTTTTTTATCACCTTTGAGACCCATGTTAGTGTGAGGCAGCAGAATTCCTGATTCAGCATGGGGAGGGTAACTGTCTCCTAATGTGAGTCTCTAGAGGGCTCTTGGGTTCCGAATATTTTATGACTTGCTCGGTAGGCATACGGTCTGATGGGAGTGTACACTCAGTGGAGGCTGGATTGTGAAGGGATTTTACAAAAGACACAAATGGCCAAGAGGAGTAAAACCACTGATTGTAACCCAGAGGATTTGTCTCTCCAAGAAGCCAGCAATGCTCGGCCTAGATCTGCCATCATGCCTGGTTTTGTTACAGCACCAAGTAGAACTTTGAAGTTAGCAGGCAGATGAGGATAAGAGCCAACTTAAGTGAGACAGAAACCTGTGACATCTGATCTTCCATGTATCAGAACAGAACACAGATGTGACAGATTTTCTCAGTCAGTGCCAGAAATGAAGGTGCCCAGTGAGCGCCTGATCATACTCTATTCCTTGTTTCTGATGAACAAATTAATAATAATTTCCTAAAGAACATCATTGTTTTCAAAGTAGTCTGCTGTGGGATGGTCTGTATGTCAAATGCTCTGATTGGTCAATAAATAAAACACTGATTGGCCAGTGGCCAGGCAGGAAGTATAGGCAGGACTAACAGAGAGGAGAACTGAGAGAACAGGAAGGCGGAGGGAGACATTGCCAGCTGCCGCCAGGACAAGCAGCATGTGAAGATGCCAGTAAGCCACGAGCTACGTGGCAAGGCATAGATTTATAGAAACGGATTAATTTAAGATATAAGAACAGTTAGCAAGAAGCCTGCCACGGCCATACAGTTTGTAAGCAATGTAAGTCTCTGTGTTTACTTGGTTGGGTCTGAGCGGCTGTGGGACTGGCAGGTGAGAGAGATTTGTCCTGACCGTGGGCCAGGCAGGAAAACTCTAGCAACAGTAGTCCATCCTCCTATTCTCTATTCAAAGCAACCTTTCAGGAGGTACAAGGTGAAATACACACATATACCTATTTGTATTGCATTTTATCACTTGTATGTGTTGGATTGTGTATTGTATGTATGTGTGTGGAGGGGGGCGGGAGTTGCTGTGCAGGCACTTACAGAAGCCAAAGGTTGATGTCAACATGTTTTCCCTAATTGCTTGTCCACATTATTTATTGAGACAGGGTCTCTCACTGGACCTGGAAGCCACTGTTTTGGCTAGACTGGCTTGACATAGAGCTTCTCTACCTCCCAGCACTGGGGTTACAGATGTACACATGCTTGGTGTTTTTTTTTTTAACGTGGGGGCTGGAGAATATGAACTCAGGTCCTCATGTTTTCGCTTTACCCCCCGAGCCATCTCTGCACTGCCCCAGATCCCACACGTATTCCTTGAATATGTGAATGAAAGGGAGCTGCTCAGAATGCTGTTAAATTTTGTAACCATTTTAAGAATGAGAAATTTGAGTGTTGTCTTGAGTCACTTGTGGCTTTGCCAGGAATTTGAGCTCAGGTTACTGAATCCCAAGATTAGTGGTCTTTTCTTACCCACACATCCCCCCCCCCTCCTTAAATGTCACTTTTCCTCTATCGCAAAGCAATAACTTTTTAGTAGGAAAGTGGGAAGATTCGTTTTTACTACATGTGTAACAGTGACAAATGGCCTTGGTGCTGATGATTCCCAAGATATGATGCTTCCAATCTCTAATTGAAAAATTTACATTTATTGTTTATAAAACCCAGGTGTTGGATACAGTGACTTTTGTAGGAAGAAACAATATTTCATCTCTCTTGCCACATAGAGTGGATGTTTTCCATGTAGATTTCCAGCCTGCTGAACATTTTAAGTATTTACTCCAGCAGTATTAGTTTCAATGAGTACTCCATCTTTTTATATCGTAACGCATTAGATTCTTCTTATTTTTTTTAAGATTTATATGTGTAAGTTTCACTTGTTCTGGAATATATGTTGCCCATATTTTCCTTGCCATTGTGTTAGGTGAAGGAAACTACTCTCTTTCATATAATACAATGACAAAAGGCATTTGAAACATTTTCATTCCATGTTAACTCATCATTCAGTGACCTCACATAAGATTACATACTAATTTGTATAAGGGCACCCAAGGTGGATGAAGCAACGGATTAACCAGAGCAAGATAAAGCTACGCCCCCATCCTTTTATGAACACAAATGCACATAAGGCTGTCCACTGTGTACATGGAGATGGTACCAAAATGTTTCCAGTAACTGATGGTACAGATCCTCCTTCCTGCCCTGAAAACTTGGTCATCACATTCTTGGCTCACTGTGGGAGACTGCTACACTGCCCAGAAGCAGCTACTGTTTCTAACACTCAGTACTTCTTGGAGATTGAAAACGTATCTCACTACTGGGGCAAGGAATCACTTTAAAATCACTGGCATTTTCTACCTTGCCCCAGCATGTAGATAGATGTCTTTGTACCACAAGGATGGAGAGGCAGCTAAGAAGCAATGGGCTTGGGGGAGAATGCAAAGCTTTGTTAGCTCATGTCTTCTCCTGTATCCTCAATGCCAGTGTTTATTTCCCTCAACTGTCTAAGGCTTTCTTATTTTAGTACATTGTGTGCATTTAGAATTCATGTAGCTTGTCTTAAATTGAAGGCCTCATTGGTGAGTTAAAGAACTCTGGTTAATCACTAAGTGTTATATATATGGATACAAAGCTAACTTTAAATTACAGACATAAAAGTATAATTATGTAGTTACAGTGGTAAAATAATATCTGCAGTGAAGCAGAGGCAGAAATAACCAAATGCTTGGGGACCTCTCAACCCAAATGTTCTCTGAGCATCTCTGTCTCCATATGTCTGAAATGTGTCTCCTCCATCCCTGCACACAGCCTTTTCTATGGCCATGCACTTACATTCCCCTTCTCTGCCAGTCTCAGCCCTGAGCACCCACAGGCCCTAGCTCTGCCCCACGGATTACTTCCTCTGCCCTTCACACTCATGGACTCATATGACTTTGGTTTGCTGTATCTGACTTCTTTTCATCAAAAATATTCCCCATTCATTCTCTTTGTAGCATGTATCAGTACTTTGTTCCTTTGTAGAAGCTGGACAGTATTTCATAGTGTGGAAGAATACATCAAACTTCTTTACTGTTCAGTTGGAAGAAATCTAAGCTGTTTTCATTTACTCACTAATATGAATAATTATTTTGAATGCACAGGTTTGTGTGTGAATGTACATTTTCAGCTCATTGTGGTATCCATGGAAGAGTGGAATTGCTACATCATGGGTAATCATGTGTAAATTTTGGTGTTCCTTTGAGAATTATCATTTTCATTTCTGCCAATTCAGGAAGCTTCCAATATTTTTGCAAATTTGACAACCATTTTCTATTTCCTATTTTTTTAAAAAAAATTACAGTCATTAGATGTGAACTGGTATCTCATTATAGTTTTGATCAGCAATTTCCTAAGGATTAATGATGTTGAGTATCTTATGATGGCCTAGATATATATTTTCTTTGGAGAAATGACTATTCAAATAATTCACTCATGTTTAAAATGTTTAAGTTCATTAGCAGCCTTTACTTTGTGTAACAGTTTTATACTTAGAAAAAAAGCAGCTAAAATGGATGGTTCTTATAAAAAAAATCCAGCCTTGCATACAGTAGTACCTATTATAATACATGGGAATAATACAGTTACAACTAACTTTGATATATTAAGTGGGTCTTAGTTTAAATGTAAATCTACAATTACTCAGATTCTCTTAACTTTCATGTTATGTTTTGTGTCTCTTCCAAGATTCAAATACCATTTACTCATCTTTTGTTGTGTTTCTGCCAGTTTGTCTTGGATATGAAATTTCCTCAGATATATTTTTAGTAAGTGTGTGTGTGTGTGTGTGTGTGTGTGTGTATGTGTATGTATGTGTGTATGATGTATGTGTATGTGTAAATGTGTGTGTATGTGTATGTTTATATATGTATTTGTGTGTATGTATGTGTGTGTATGCGTGTGTGTATGTATGTATATGTATGTATTTGTATGTATGTATGCATATGTGTGTATGTGTATGTTTATATATGTATTTGTGTGTATGTATATGTGTGTGTACATGCGTGTGTGTATGTGTATGTATGTATGATGTATGTGTAAATGTGTGTATGTGTATGTTTATGTATGTAGTGTGTGTGTGTGTGTGTGTGTGTGTGTGTGTGTGTGTGTTTGCTGGCCTGTGTAGGAACACTGGATTTCTCAATAACAGATGCCATTATTCTGGAGTTGGACAGTTTTCCAGGGGTTAGATTGGGACAAGGGGCTTTAGAGAAGGAGGGCAGGGAGGCAAGTGACACTTGCTGTGAATGTTATTTAGACTCTGGGCACAGGTGCAGCCTGAAGCCTCCTGGGAAGAGTTCTCCATTCAAAGTCTACCCTGTTTCTTCCTTTCTATGATGCCATCTTTAGGAGGATGTGACTGTGTGCATCACAGATGTAAGCAACGTAGAGCCACAATCCCCTCCTTGAGAGTTTGATTGGCTCCTGTATCAGGTGTTAATGTCTTCTCTCTGCTCACTCCTTTGAAATGTTAGACAGGTCTCTTTTCTTGACATGTCTGTGGCTTTGTGTCCAGCAAATACTGGCTTAGTATAATGAGGTAGAAACTGTTCCTTCTAACGTTTGGTATCATCTTTTTGTTTTTTAAAAAAGGTTTATGTTATTAATATTTTAAAAATTTATGTGTATTGGGAGATAAGTCCTGGTGAGTGGAGGTACCCAAAGAGGCCAGAGGTGTCCATTCCCCCAAAGCTGGAGTCAGAGGCAATTATGAGCTACTCAGTATGGGTGCTGGAACCTGACCTTTATGGGTGCTGAGAAACTGACTCAGGTCCTCCACAAGAGCAGTGTATACTCTTTCCAGCTCCCTTAAAGAAGTCTATGAAGGGCTGTTGTTAAATTTTCTTAAATGTTTAACAGAAATTAGCAAGCTCAACATGCCCAGAACTTTTCTGTGTGGGAGTCTTTAAAATAATAAATCCAATCTTATTCATTTTAAAGATGTCCAGATTTTCTAGTTTTTCCTATGCCCCTTATGATACTTTGTGTCTTCATTGGAACTTGTCCATGTCATGTTCACAGTCTGGTTTGTGGTCACACAGTTGTTCATGGTGGCCTTTTACAAGTCTCTTTGTTTCTCTAAAGTAATCTGTAATTTGCCTTCTCATTCTCAGCTGTGTAATTTGACTATTTCTGGCTTTTGATTCATTAAGTAAAATGTTTTCTCTGGGCATGGTGAAGCATGCTTTTAATCCTATTACTTGGGAAACAGAGACAGGCAGATCTCTGGTTTGAAACCACCATATTGTATATCGTGATTTCCAAGCCAGCCAGGGTTATACAGTGAGACTCTATCTAAACAAAATAAAATAAAATAAAATAAAACTTTTGTTTTCTTGTTTTTTTTTAAATATCAAAACAACCTTGTTGACCAAAAGTATTGAAAGGTCAGAACAAAATTTGTTGATTTTTTCAACATTTTTTTAATTCTCTAGGTTAATTATGCTCTCATTTAAAAGAGATTTTTCTGCTTTTTGTTTACTTCTCATTTGTTTGTTCATCTTCTCCTGATTTATAAAGGTGTGAATGTCAGCTGTGGGCTTGAGAACCATTGTTTAATGTTGGTGCTTGCAGCTCAAGTTTCCCCTTGCTTACTGAAATTGCTGAAATTCACGTTCACTCGTCACAAGTGTTTTCTGATTTCAATTGTGGGAATAGTGAGCACTTCAATAACTATTTTTGGGAAAACTGAATTTCCACAGCAGATGAATAAAGTTTGACTCTTATTTCACACAAATCAACTCAAAATTAATCCAATACTTAAGCATATGTTTTGACATCTTTAAATCATGGTAATTATTTAAGAATACTTTATCTAATTTTCATACGTGGATATATTTTAAAAACTTTTCTCTTTTATTGATTCCTCATTTTGATTCACTGTGATTATAAAATACACTTCAATCTGTCAATGTATGGTTTCAATTTTTAAAAATCCATTGAGAATTGTTTTATGCATAGCATTGCCTATCCTGAAAATTCCATACGTACGTGGGAAGAATGTGTTTATTAGATCCAGCTGGGCTATCTTGCTGTTTGAATCTCTTAATCCTTGATTGCCTATCAGTTGTCTCATGCATTATTGAAAGGGAGGGACTGAAGACTAAGGGAGCTGTCTAAGGAAAGGACTAAGTAGCAAGAGTCCCCAAGGCTGAGATCTGAACTGTATTGACAAAACATTTTTGTGACTTAGTATTCATTCTCTCTAAATGGGACATAATACAAGCAGACACCCAGACTCACTGACAATGCAGTTTTCCAAGATGCCATAGGATAGGGCTGGTCAACAACTACTGAAATCACATGCAATCTGCTAGAGACAGGACCGGGTATCCCTGATGGAAGCCTGTTCTCTTCCTATTATGGTCATCCTTCAGTGCCCTCTGAGTCAGTGAACAAATGTTTAAAAGACACAGATCCAGTGTCATGAGAGGAGATGAGCTTTGAGCCAAAGCCAATTAATTGTCAGTGTGGAGCAGACAACCTCCTTGGCTGCTTGCCTTGCATCTGCATCCTTCTGTGTGTCCTTAAACTTGAACACATCACATGACTCAGTGTCTGAAGAGTTAGAGCTGCCATGTGCATGGCTAGTTGAATAGGTTCTTGTTTCTTCCCTGACACAGCTCTAACTATCCAATGTGACGTTCATTGATTGAGGTTGTCATTACGTCCTTTGTTGGCTGCATTAATTACTCAAATTCAGCTTGGATGCCACTCAGTATTTTGTTTCCTAAATTCTATGTATTAAAGTTCCTTCAAACAGCTTGAACATAATACAGATTTAAGAGTTAAAAATAAAAATAAGATATGTTGGTAACATATAACATTCAGTATTAGAAAATTTCTATGATCCTCATTCTTATCTTCAGCCCCTTTTGTAACTGATGTCTCTCAGGTTTTTATTTTTGTGAGCATCTTCTACGAATCTTTTCATATTTCATCTTCTCCTTAGAAATAATCAAAGCTGGCTAGTTTTCTCTGTGTAGGGAGGTGATCCAAACTGTCATGCTTTAAGAGTTCTATTTGAATTACTGTAATTGTCCATTAACTGTTAATATTGGATGTGGGACTGCCAAACATCAACAGTGAGAAATGCTGCAGATGTTAGACGCCATCTCTCTTGCCCTTCACAGCACAGCAGCAACGGGATTTTTCCCTCAGTCATCAGGGTCATTCCCTCCAGGCAGCACAGTAGCTTCATCTTAAGTCTTGGTTCAGAGACATAGGATCAAATGTCCAGATGGCAGTCTTATTTTAGAGTTTGATGAACCATTGCTGTATGTCTGTCACAACATTGGTCTTTGGCAAAGAGGTCCTTTGAACTGAAAACACCATTCTCCAGGTCTGACAGCAAAGGATCGTTCAGTTATTTGATAGGAAAACTTTTGGGGTGAAGATATGTGAACCTCTTACACACTTGATTTCTAGAATCAAATATTCTGGTTGTGAGGTAGAATGCATGGCATAGTGATCTTTGAACACATACACATAGACACGCACACACAACAATATGATGTCCATCTACTGCATCCTCTTAGACATCATGTTCTTTGAGTACTGCATTTACATCTCAGCCATAACCAGATCTCTGGTAAGCCAGCTCTTTTCCATCTGGGCTTTAGATGCCAAGTGTTGGGATATGGGATACCACTGAATAGTCATGCAAGACCCACTGTTCTGCTCATGGCTGTGAAGGGAGTCCCTGAACCCAAGCAAGGTTGTGCATAATACAGGACACAGAAATGGATTCTGTGAATCCATGAATGGAGATGGCAAGGCAAATCAACATCTAGAACATGTCTGTTCTAATAATGGTGATTGCATCACTAGGTGTATGTACATGTTTTATAAATACAGAGATGAATATCTTACTTTTATCTTTTAATAGTATGTATGTGTGTGTGTGGTGAGTGTGACAAACTTAGCAATTCTTCATTGTGTACTGACTCTGTGGTTTGTAATTTGGGAATGAACGGTTTTATAAAATCATGATAACACTTAGATGAGAAATATGCAGAACATTCTGCAGTCTGAAAAAATAGACAACATCAAGGTCAATTTATAAAAATAAGTTAATGTAGCCTGTACAAAACCAGCCTTTCTCTTTGAAACTAATTATCTAAATAAACCCAGTAATGAGGTAGAAAAATATTAGACTTATTTCATTAATCTGAGTCTGTGCAAATCATGTAAAAAAATTGAAACATTATTTACATTGAATAATGGGTTCATTAAGTTTGAAACCTATTAACTGCTAAACCAGGGAAGAAAGGAAACACACACCTCCCCAGTGGAACTGGTTCTACCTTGATGCTGCTAGTGGTCTCTGAGAGCATAGTGAGCTGGGGGTGTGGGAAGGAGGGGAGAGCCTACACCAGAGGGCAAGGGTCCTCACAAACCAAAGGGCCACTGAAGGTACACACTTCTCTTAGTTCATGGATTCTCAAGACAGGACATCCTTTTGGTACAACTAAGTCACAAATTAGAGAATGCTGGACTAAGAATAATTTTGGAAGGTTGAACCATCCACACTTTGCAGGGAAGCAATATGACTCTAGTTAAAACTGGGATAGAAGGGGGAGAAGACAATAGGAGTAGAGAAAAAAAAAGACATTCTTAGCATGGAGACTTAATTTTTTAAAATTTAAAAATGTTTAAACTTTGAAATTAAAATATAATTACATCATTTCTTCCTTTCCCTTCCCTCCTTCCACATACTCCCCTTACTCTCTCTCAAATTTGTGTCCTCTCTACTCTGGACTTTTTTTTTAATTGTTACACACACACACACACACACACACATATACACACACACACACATGTGCATGTATATATATGTATATGTGTCTGTGTGTGTGTATGCATGTATCATGACTCTTTTATGTGATAAGTGACTTGATAAAGGACTGTTTACTCTGATGCAAGGCTATTCAGAGGTGGCAGATGTGTGGAATCTTTGAAGCCCATGGAGGAACCCCAGATTTGTACACAAGAAAGTCCCCAAACACTGAGAAACCTCTTCTTCTGGAAATGAACCTTGGCTTTGTTTTCAAGGATTAGGTCTCATGCCATTTGATTTCTTTGCCTTCCTTCTGGTTGGCGTATAAACTGCATCTCTAACACTCATACGACTACTGCACTCAACAGGCCAGGATTGCATGAGAACCCTCTCCCCCACACACATACACACAAGTGTGTGTACAGGACATGAAGGTGGGAAGGATACTAGGAAAAGCTTCAGGAGTGGGAGAGGGACCAGAGAGCATAATAACATGAGTATGATCAGAATACATCGGGCACATTATGAAATCACAAAAACTAAAGAGCAGTAATTATTAACAGCAGAAGGAAGTGCATCCCCACACCACTGTGGCTATGTGCTTGGCACCTTAGATAGCCTCGGATGAGTTTAACACTGGCTAGTCCTTGAGTCTGTGGCACTATCTGTGGATTTATCTTTCAGTCCTAGTCAGAAAACACATGGCTTCCCTGAGGTAACTAATTTAACTGACCACCACCATTCTGCTCTTTTTGCTGATGTTTAGTCTTGTATTTACGACCTTTTTCTTCATCTTGGGTTAGGAGGCTATCTAAAGTGCTGTTGTTTTGTTGCTGGTTGAGCGACCGCATTTTTCAA
>CABHPQ010150431.1:2042-24290 GCA_902168405.1 Peromyscus aztecus | reverse complement strand
AAAAAAAAAAAAGACCCCTTGCTTAGCTCCTGAACTGCGCATGTGCAGTCATGCAGCTGGAGTGGCTGCCGAATCCTAACAGAGTGTGCTAGCTTACCATGCTACCATAAAACCTAAGGGAACTCCGAGTGAATGGCGGACTCCATTCCTCACCACAAAGCTCTCCTGTTAGTCCTCTGGGCAGCGCACAGGTCTGTCATTGGAAGGTTTCCCTTTGGCTTCTTGACACACTGAGTTCAAGAATTAACATGCACCGGTCAAGCTGGGGTTCGGTGGGGGGAACCTAGGTTGTCTCAGCTACTCAGAAGGCTGAGCCCGAGGGATTGTTTGAGCCTGGGAGTTCACACCCAGCCTGGGTATATCACGAGAGCCGGGTTCAGAGAATAATATTTCTCATTTGTCAGGACTTAAGAAATCTGGAAATGGAAAAGGCCTGTGGAGTTACAGTAGGTCTCAAGAACATTTTTGAAAAATGAACATTGCTCACGGGTCTCTGGTACTAGTTAAAGCCAGGTCTGTCATTTGGGAAGCCAGAAGTTCACATCTGGTATTTTCTACCTCACAAGTGGTAGAAATGATAGATTAGAGGTTTGGGAATGAACTCAGCAGGAGAATGCTTTGCCTACCAAGTACAAGGCTCAGGGCTTCATCTCTGGCACTGAGAGGGATGGGAGAAAGAGGGAGGGAGGGAAGAAAGGAGAAAAAGAGAGAAAGAGGGAGGAAGAGAAAAGAGAAAGAAAGTATTATTTTGTGACAAATACCAGTATTTGTTGGCATATTGCTGTATAGTTGTAGCCAAAAGCTTTTAACGGTGTTTACTGTAGATCAGCAGACAGGTAGGCAGTTAGATTCAAGGATGAACCAGGCTTTTGAAGTGCTTAAGAAACTGGATGTCACTTTTTGTTGAAGAAAGGCACCCAGGAGCACTGAGCTCCACCCAAAGGGAATGTTGAAGCAGAGCTGTCTTTCTCCCGAGGGAACTCATCCAGATGGACCCCAGAGGCTCCCTGGGGACATCCCCAGCCTAACAGCTGTGGGGACACTTTATGTGCTCACTGGGCATGCTGCCATCTCCCTAATAACATGCACAATGGGCTTAGTGGCTGTCCTGTAGTCCAAATGACCTGATTATTACAGATTTGGTCCAGCAGGCAGTTACCGATTAGAAGTCACGGCCACAGGAAAGTGGAAGAGAGCTTTGGGAGTGGTTACTAAAGGGATAAAATGTGGACTATATAACATGAATATTTGTCTTCTTTCTCAGATGCTGTACTTCATTTTTTGAGACAGAATGTGGTGGTATTGTGTTCCCCCAAAATATTGTGCACCCTAATAAACTTATCTGGGGTCAGAGACAGAACAGCCACTAGATACAGAGGCTAGAAAATGGTGGCACTCACACCTTTAATCCTAGCCTTCTGGAGGCAGAAATCCCTCTGGATCTCTGTGAGTTCAAGGCCACACTGGAAACAGCCAAGCATGGTGACTCACACCTTTAATCCCAGGAAGTGATGGCAGAAAGCAGAAAGGTATATAAGGCGTAAAAACTGGGAACTAGAAGCATTTGGCTGGTTAAGCTTTCAGGCTTCTAGCAGCAGTTCAGCTGAGATCCATTCTGGATGAGGACTCAGAGGCTTTCAGTCTGAGGAAACAGATCAGCTGAGGAACTGGCAAGGTGAGGTAGCTGTGGCTTGTTCTGCTTCTCTGATTTTCCAGTGTTGACCCTTGTACCTGGCTCCAGGTTTGATTTTATTAATAAGACTCTTTAAGATTCATGCAACAACAGAATGCCTCTCACTAAACTTGGAGCTTGCTGGTAACAGCCAGATTTCCTGGCCAGCCAGCCTGAGGTATCCTGTCTGCCCTTTCCCTTCTCCCAAGTGCAGGGATGACAGGTGTGTGCCAGGGTGGGTTTTGTTTGTTTGTTTGTTTTTTAAATGCTTGTTCTGGGAGATTGTTGTGTAACAGTTTCCTCTGAGATTGAAACATTCTGTCCAGCGGAGACTCCCCCTCAGCAGGAAAGTAAACAACTCAAAACAGCTTCAGGAAGTCCCCGAAACTGAGCAGATTCTCTAGGCCCCTCCCTGCCAGAGTAAGCATGAAACCTGAGAGCACTGGTCAGATGAGGACACATATGCCAAGAAGACTCTTAGGTGAGTCGAGCTGCCAAGGCAATGCTCAGGGGAGAAGAGCTGCAAAGAAGCCTGAGGGCAGGCCAGCTGCCTGGAAGAAGGAGAAACCAGCCGAGCTGCCTGGAAGAATGAAGAACCCGGGAAGGAACTCTCCAGCCTGCTGAGCTGCCTGTAGGCTGTGCGGTGTGTTCCAGGTTCCCGGGTTTGGGAGCTGTCACCCCTGCTGGGGTGGGCTTGGGTGGTGCAGCTGTCTGTGAGTCATTTCTGCTCCTGTAAGTAACCCCTCACCCACACTCCTGTAAGTATCCCCATAAAACTCATCGGGTCACCAAGTGGGACTTGGGTGGTATCCGTACTTTGGTCTGCCATGGCTTTCCTATCTGGGGTAAGGAGACACGTATGCTGTGTCTCCCTTGGGAAAGTTTCGTCACACACCAGAGATCAAACTTGAAGTCCTCACGCTTGCTGTGCAAGCATTTTACTGACGGAGCCCATCACCTCAGCCCCATCCCAGCTTTAAACGCACAGCCATGGTAGGAAAAGGAGACAAGAAGACAGAGGCAGTTCACGTCAGAGAACAACCTCTGCGGGTTAGAAACAGTTTGGGGGCAAAGAGTCGGGGGGCCCAGACATCACAGCTCTTCCGGTTCTGATTTCAGAATCGGGTGGCAGAGGTCAATTCAGACCAATGGGCAGAAGGGAGCTAAGGAGGGACCACCATGAGGCGCTTCTTAAAGATACAGAATGGGTTAGGTTAGCCTCGATCATGAAAGGCGGCTGGAAACAAACCACGGCCTGTGTTTTCAGTTTGCAATTTGCAGCACTGGGGAGATTTATGTTTTTTACTGATGTTTTACATTTTTCATGATATATATATATATATATATATATATATATATATATCCATACAAAACCAGGGGGGAAAAGTCTATTAAAATACACCTCAGCTGTATTTCGCTTTCACATCTGTGGGGACAGGCGATGGCTTTATTAAACCTCAGACTAAAGAATGCCCCTCAGAGGATTCCCAAACTGTCCCCTGATTTGACGCAACCCCTACGGCTCCAGACCAGACTTGGAAATACGGCAGCGGATGTATCTTCTCTCACCTGAGTGTCGGAGTGCAGAGAATCCTTGCTCATCCCCCCACTCCCAGGTCGGCTCGCTCTTATTGTGTGGAGAGGGAAAGGCAGGGAGTTCTTGGTACCAGTCCGCATCAGCACTACTAACAGAAGAGAAAACAATGGCAAACTGAGTACAAATGAATCTTGTTACATAGATCCAAACCTCCCTATTTACCTTTCCAGACACCAGAGCTGTTTTAGGAAATAACTGTGCAAACTAACTTATTTCGCAAAACGAACTAGATAATTTCCTAAAAAAAAAAAATCGCAAGAACAAATGATTTGATTCTGCAAACTGAAAAAAAAAAATTTTTTTTAAAGGAGATGTGAGCTATGTGTGCTCAGCTCATGGCATTCAGTCACTGCCCGATGGATCTCCGAGAGTTTGAACTCTTCGTGGACAAGGACAAGAGGCATGCACGCTCACCTGCTGATGCAGTCTCCCGTGAGCGGGTCACAGCTCCCTGCACAGTCGCAGGGTCTGCAGCCATAGTCTCCAAAGCCCCAGTAGCCCACCATGCACCGGTCACAGTGTGGCCCTGCCACCCCAGGCTTGCAAGGGCAGTCACCGTTGCTGGGGTCACAGAAGGTCACTGAGCCGAAGGGAAGGATAGCCGATCCGACCGGGTGGCAGGAACACGCTACAACAGAAGAGACAGTGGACTGGTGAGTGGCTGAGGATCGTCCGGGGCGGAGCAGGTGCCTGGCAAATGGCTTCACCTCACCAAACAGCATGTTTCTGAGACTCCTCCTTCGGCCAGCTGGGGTGTGCTTGGGGAACGAAAGCTAAACTACAGATAAGCAAGATGTACTTAGAAAGCGCATCTGCCGCAAAAAGAGCCATGTCGTGTATTCTTAAGTTGAGAGCATTGTACACGCACACCTTTTGGTTGAGGTGACCAGGATAAACCAGTGAGGAAGACAGAGAAGGAACATTGAATGAGAAATGAATCGGAAGCAGATTGTGCTCTAGAGCAGTGGTTCTCAACCTTCCTAACCCTGTGACCAATAATACGGTTCCTCAGGTTGTGGTGACCCCCAACCAAAGCATTATTTTTGTGGCTGCTTCATAACTGTCATTTTGCTACTGTTATGAATCGTAATGTAAATGTGTGGGTCATGACCCACAGGTTGAGAACCACCGTTCTCAAAGTAAAGAGGGCTTTAAGGAAGAGGGATGCCATCAACTGTCTAACATGGCTGTACAGAGAAGATGGAGGACGAGACTGGATTGCTGCGTTTAACCACATGAAGGCCTTCCTAGAGAAAGTTTCAATTCAGTGGTAAATGGGAATGAAGTTAAAGAGAACTATACAGAAGATTCCACCACGAGACCAGAGAGCTGTTTCCAAAGTGAAAATTGGCTGGGGCTGGGGAACCCAATGAGGATTTGGGTTTTTGTTTGTTTTAAGGGGGGTGGGGGTGGAGAAAATGTAGCATGTTGATGTTTAATGTTGATTGTGAAGATCTAATAGTAAGGAAAAATGGTGATTAGAGAGAGAAAGAGAGGGAGAGAGAGAGGAAAATTACTGGAGGGCTACCTGAGTGTGTTTGAGAAGGGAAGGGGGTGGGACCTGATAGAGCGGAGGGCGGGGCATTGCCAGTTTACAGAGACCGGATGGAGCTGTACCAGGTGGTCACCAAGGCAGGGAAGAGGTGGCTGCTGCTGGGGTTTTTCTTCTGACTGAATGTACTTTGTGCCTGACACAGGAAGCGAGATCATTAGATGAGGAAGGCAGCAGAAGTCTGAGACGTGGGAGAAAGATTCGGGAAGTCAGGTCTGGTCATTGGCTACGCAGCAGGGGCCACACCTGAGGTTAGAGACTGTGAATGTGTAGTGTCCTCAGATACATTAGCTGGTTTCCTCCAGTTTCATGCAGCAGAGCAGGTTCAGGATTGGTGTAGGAAGAGATGGATTTAATCTGGGTGGGGTCAGCCTGGTTCCTCAGACTGGAATCTATGATAGGCCATTTTTGCAAGCCTGTCTTCTCGGCCCTCCCTAAACTCCCTCTCTCACAACATCAGTATTTTCCTTGCCTCTGGGATAGAGGATGTGAATAAAGTTGTGTGTGTGTGTGTGTGTGTGTATACGTGTGTGTGTGTGTGTGTGTGTGTGTGTGTGTGTATCTATAAGAAATGCACTTATTTGGTTCATTATATATTATAAACTGTGATCTCAGTTGGGTCTGCTAACTGATGCTCAATTGGATTTCTTATGGATTTAATGACTTAAAAGAGTTTTCAAACGGACCCAGGGCACAGGTACAGCTCTGCTCTGGCAGACACGTAGAACGTTAGGGAGACGAGAGAAGCAAGAGTTGACAAGGACACGTAAGGCAGAAGGTGTAGGAGTGAGAGAAAAGTTTGCACAGAAAAGTTTTGTCTGTGGGTGTGTTTCTAAAGAGAGAGAGAGAGTATTTGAGGCTATGGCCCTGTGTAAGAAAACCACAAACAATAACAAAGAGATTTATAAAGACCATCTGGATGAGAAAGAACCTGTCAAGAGCAAGCAGATGTTGAGGAAAGTTTAAGCTTTCTAGTTTGTGAAAAGGAATGACATTGTTTATGAAGATACGCAAGAGAAGGTTGAGATAGATAGAATAGATAGATGATAGATAGATAGATAGACAGACAGACAGACAGACAGACAGACAGATAGACAGATAGATAGATAGATAGATAGATAGATAGATAGATAGATAGATAGATAGAAGGTCGGGATGGATAGACAGTTGGATGGATGATAGGTAGGTATATAGATAGACAGATAGAAGGTTGGGATAGATAGATCTATGTTGGGGATGGGGGTTACAAAAGAGGGAGAAAACATAAACTCTGGGTCAAACATATTAGCTTCCATGTGCTTGTGGGATATGCTAATAAGTTATAATGGACAACTGGAAGTAATCTGAGGCGTAGGAGAAGAGTTGGAGGATCACAAGGTCAATTTAAAGAGTTTTCAGGTAGTTGAAGTGGAGAGACCACGACAACGAAACCCCCCCAAAGTGGGCAGACAACCACAGACCCAGCATGGAGGCCATCCTTACATCCAGACCGATGGAGGAGTACTCGCTCACAGATGCGACCGTTAAGGGTTAGACAGGGAGGGGAAAAAGCAAAGGAGCCGTGGAAAACAAAGGTTGAGAAGGTGTCCAGTGGTTCACGGTGTCAGACACCACAGAATGCACAAGCCACGTAAGATTGACAGTAGACCAGGGACACGATCAGGAGGTCGCCGATGACTTTCCTGAGCTGGAGAAATGACAGCTGGCACAATCCTCTTATGTTTTCACTAGTGAGTGTTAGAGCATTGTCTCAAATGAGTATTACTGGGTAAAGCCTGTGAGGCTTCAGTGTATGTAACCCCCTCCCCACCCTTCCACACGCTGTCTTTGGTTGAGAACCATCTCAATGGACGGAGTGTTGTTTTTTTCCTCCCAAAGGTATGCGTTATCTCTTAGAAGGAATCTTTGACTCACTCCGATACTCATTTACTCAGGAAGACATGGGAGTTGATAATAACGCTAACGTTTAGGAAGCATTTGCGTTCTAGAAGGTGTCGTTACTCTTTAGTCAGACACTGCATGTTGTGGCCCTAGCCTATGTCTCCAGTCTTTTCTTTATTATTTTTATCTTTTGTTTATTCTTTTCTTGCATCTGTCCCTTACCCTGATTAAGTGCTACCTTCCATTTCTAGACACACTCCACTGTTTCCCGTCTCTGGGCTTTCACAGAGGGAAGGGATAGCCCACCCTGCATACATAGTTTTCAATACTCCATACATCACTCACGTCTATCTTAGACGTCATCTCTGATTCATCCACTGGAGCGGCGCGTGCTCAGGGCAAGCGTGTAGAGAGAGAGGACAACCTGGCTGAAGTCGGTTCTCTCATTCTATAGTGAAGGGTTCAAGTACCTCAAGTACTTTCCTCAACTGAGTCCAAAGACAGACCGAAACCGAAGCTGATGACTTTCGGAAGAGAGGAGCACCGTGCATCACCCTGCTCTCCACACCCCTCTCCACGTCCCCGGCTCTGTGCCCAAGGCAGCCATTCCTGGTGCCTATGGAAGGGTAAGTTTGTGGTCTTTAAGGTGTCGGCCCTAATCCCCACAATGGATATAATCCACCCTTTCTTTGAAACCTTTGGCTGCTCCATGGATAACATTTCTTTCTAGAGCTTTGTTAGCATTTCACTTTAAATTATCAACAGTGGTGTGTTTTCTCTGTCAGACTAGACTGTGAGGATCCTATCTACCTCCTTATTGCTTAGTTGTTGTTTTGTTTGTTTTTGAGACAAGATTTCTCTGGGCAACAGCCCTGGCTGTCCTGGGATTTACTTTGTTGTTGTTGTTTTTTTTAAACCTTTCTATTCTCGTGCTTCGTGTAGCTTTGCGCCTTTTCTGGAGCTCACTTGGTAGCCCAGGCTGGCCTCGAACTCACAGAGATCCGCCTACCTCTGCCTCCCGAGTGCTGGGATTAAAGGCGTGCGCCACCAACACCTGGCTGTTGTTGTTTTTTTAAACCATTCTGAGTCTCGTGGTTCTGTTTGGTTGAGGGAGGATTGAATGAGTGATAATCCATGTATCTATACATAACAAATAATTATAAATTCTATATGCTAAAAAAACCCACATTAAACCAAATTAAAATGCAATGATAAAAACTCTTAACAAATGGCTGAAAGGACCATGGTCCTCTCTCCACTCATTTAGTCAATGAACATTTACTGAACAGCCACTGTGTGCTGAGTAAGGACTGAGAGGACTGCTAGGGATCTGAGTTCAACCAGATAATCTTTGCCCTTTGAAGAGACTCAGTTTACAAGAATAGTTATTCCGGAGCTGATGAGGTGGCCCAGAGGGCAGACGTCAGCATGCAGACCTCACAGGAGTTTGCTTCCTAGAACCACGGTGGAAGGAAAGAGCTGACTCTTGGTCTTGTGACTTGTCTCGTGTGCACACACACAAACACACACACACACACACACATACATACATACACACACACACACACACCTTACACACCGCAAACATACCACACACACCACACACACACCAAACATGCCATACATACACATACCATACATACACCACACACATACACACACACCACACACACCATACACATATACACACACATAAACATGCACAAATATACACCATACACACACACCACAACACACATATGCACGTACACCATACACACACAAACACACACCATACACACACACACACACAATAATAAAAATTAAAAATTGAAAGTAATAACAACTATCCCAATATAAAGAGACTTACCTAACACAAAAAGAGAAAAAAGATTCTATCTTTAAAACACTGAGTTTCTTGTGGTAATAATGTCATTGAAGTTAATGGAGTTATGTGTTGTGTGTCTTCATTAAGCTTCCTAATTTTTTTTCAAGTGTTTGATTATGAGGATCTTCCAGAAGTCTCTCTTAAGATATCAAATCATTATTGATTTATCACTTGTTCTTAAGAACAACTCTTTATTATTGGGTTGTGTACATATGATGTGTATACTATGTATGTATGTATGCATGTATGCATGTATGTATGTGTATGGTGTAGGTATTATGTGTGGGTGTGTACCTGACCTGGCACATGTGTAGAGGTTAGAAGACAGCTTTGTACAGCCAGCTTTTTCCTTCTGCCCAAATGTGGGCTCCAGGAATCGAATGGAGGTCACGGGGGAGGTGCCTTTTCCTGGTGAACTGTCTTCATCGCCTTGTCACTCCGTTTCATGACTTGTTTTTAATTAACCAGTGTGGAAAGTTTATATAATATGGAATATGAATATACCAAAATAGCTTGCACAAAACAGCACAGAGATGGCATCAAACGAAACCATACAAGAATGCATAACACGTTCATAATTTTTAGATCTTTAAACCAACAGTTACTGCGTCACTCAGTTCAATCATTTTGGTTCCTAACAGCAGCCACGGGAGATTGAGACAGAAGGCAGATACCGTGGGACCCCTGTCCGTGGGACCCCACTCATAGCTTCTCCAGTAATGGAAAAAAAAAGTATGTCTAGGAGTTGACCTCTCAGGAGGAGCTTATGTTTTAAACCGACACACATGTCAGGAATGGCCAGAGAAGAATGTGATTCTATCACGTGTGCTAGTGGATTTCTGTCAATGTGACTTTTTGCATAATAACAAGACAGAAATACCAGTGGGAAACTATGCAGAACTAGCTGCAGGCAGAGGCCCCGACATCCTCCACAGCTGCCTTTTCAGACTGCTCGGGGACGCTTGCCCTGCACGCTTGGCTCGCGAGGTTTGCTGGCTGTCAGGATCGGATACATAGAATATGTGTGTCTTTTTCTCTTCCAGAATGCACACATTTGTTATTGTTGTTTAGGAAGATTGGTGGGCTTGGGCTTGATTAGTCTGCAGGTTATGGGTCAAGTCTGAGTCTTAAACACATATTTTATACTGATTATTCTTTTTTTTTTTTTTTGAGCTGAGGACCGAACCCAGGGCCTTGCGCTTGCTAGGCAAGCGCTCTATCACTGAGCTAAATCCCCAACCCTTTTTTTTTTGCTTTTTGAGACAGAGTTTCTCTGTGTAGCTTTGGTGTCTGTCCTGGAACTTACTCTGTAGACCAAGGCTGGCCTTGAACTCACAGAGATCAGTCTGCCTCTGCTTCCTGAGTGCTGTGATTAAAGGCATGTGCCACCACCACCCAGGTGATTGTTCTTTTTAAATTCAACTCAAGCATTTTCTTTTCCTTTCTCTCTTTCTTTCTTTCTTTCTTTCTTTCTTTCTTTCTTTCTTTCTTTCTTTCTTTCTTTCTTTCTTTCTCTCTCTCTCTCTCTCTCTCTCTCTCTCTCTCTCTCTCTCTTCCTTTCTTTCTTTTTTTAACATTTTTTTGTTTTCATTAGTGTACATTCATTGTGTATGCTGCTGGGCCACAGAAGACATTATCATATAACTATATAGTAAACTTTGCGCGTACTGTCCCTCCAAATCCCCTTCCCTTCCCTCTTTCTCATTCCCCCTAATGAAGTCTTTCTTTGTTTCTCCAGAAAATGTCACTTCTACTATCACAGCATGTGTACATATATGATCTCATGTGCCGAAATAAAATCTAGAACCCACAACCGAGAGAAAACAAGTGCCACCTTTATCTTCCCAAGGCTGTCGGAGTTTAGACACACAGAATGACATAAGCCCTTCACCTTGGCTGGTCATTAGACATGAACCTCGACGGCAAATATTATACAATATTTTCTAATTATTATTATCACTGTGTGTTGCGATGTGTGTACAGCTTCATGGAGTTGGTTGTCTCCTTCCACCTTGACATGAGTTCCAGGGATTGAAATTAGCTCCTCGGGCTTGGCAGCAGGGCCTTCACGAGCAGAGCCATTTCCCTGACCTGGAAGTATTCCCTTCTAATGCAAATAACTTCTTTGCAGTGGCGCATTATTTACTGCGGGTGTGTCCTCTTGGAGGAGAATCTAAAGGAACAGCACAGCATTTCTAAGCAGATGGAGTAGAGGGAGCTTGCTTTACAGAAGATGCCATAGCAGGTTCCCCTCGAACAATGAACTGCGATCACTGCTAAGTGAGACACAAATTTTGTCTACAAAATTTCTGTAGGAATACATCTATGATGGGCACAGACTCTGTAGAATGTTTCCAGAAAAGGGGTAGAGCACGCAGCTGCTCTGGAGGATTTCCTAACAGGAAGTACAGCTGTTAATGAAATAATGGATTGACACATTTTCAAGCAACTTGGTGCATTTATTCCAACTACAGGAGCTGATAATAAATACAGCTGTTTGGAAATCTGCCTACAATATCTCTTAGAAAAACAGAGAACAAGACAGAGACACTATAATAAAATGGATAACGGGCAGACTTGGGAGTCAGATTGACGAGTTCAAATCCTGGTTTTAAGGCTTATTCTTTTTGAGACAGGGTTTCTTTGTGCAACAGCCCTGGCTGTCCTGGAACTCACTCTGTAGACCAGGCTGGCCTTGAACTCACAGAGATCTGCCTGCCTCTGCCTCCGGGGTGCTGGAACTAAAGGCGTGTGCTACCACACCCTGCCTGAAGCTTATTCTTTATAAGGCTTTATAAATTTAATTTCCTTACGTCTCAATAGTCTCATTAATCAAGCGAGACTAATAATACCGATAGCACAGGACAGCTTGTGAGTGAATAAGTGTGTATGCATTTAGCAATGTATCAGAAATTTGCGGGGCCATATAATCAATAACTGATATTATTTTCTGGCTGACGTATGTTTTAAGATGTCCACCATCCACTCTTTATCCATCTGTCTGTCCATCCGTCTGTCCAGCCCTCCATCCATTTGTCTCCACTCACCCGTCTATCTACCCACACTTTGTCCCAGATACCCTTACACTTTAGCGTTACTATGAACTGCTAGGAACCGAGATGTGAGGGGAAGATACTAAGAATTATGTCTCTTGAGCAAGGGAAGACATGACAAGAGGCACTGGATGTCAGGACCGAGTTAGTCTACAGGGTATGGGAACACAGAGCAAACCAGTAATGACCTCACGGCTTGCTTTTGAAGGGACTGAACAGTCCAGCTGGTTTTCCGGTTAGCCGCTCTCTCTACCTTGCCCTTGGGAGGAATGTGGTGGCAAACAGCAGCATACCTTTCTTGATTGCCCTGCGGCTTTAGAATGAAGTTCCTCTTTGCTTCCCCGGTCCTCTCCTTGGATAAAAACATCAACCTATCACTCACGTACTAAATTAGAGTATGAGGAAAAAGCAGGGTGTGATTTATGGTCCCGGGGCTTACCGAGAGTGAGCCTGTAATGTAATGTAGGACAGGAGTCGAAGCCGCTCGGCTGCATGAACATGGAAGAATACAAATGCCCGTCAGTGACAATGGCCAGGAACCCTACAGCCTCATTTTTTGTGATGGAGAGCTAAGGCCTTGGGAGGGGAATCCAGGGGAACCACGGTGCTCTTTCACCCTCATTCTGACCTTCAGCAGGACCGAAACCCCTGTTACAGTGTCTCCCACTCCGAGACTGGTCCACGGCACCAAGCTCACCACAGAACCATCAGTCAAGGCTCTCCAGTAGTTCCCTCACTTGGGCTGTTCTGCTGGCAAAGATACCCGGAGAGCAAAATACCCTGAAAGTATTTGTTCCTGATTTAGTGTTTCTAAAAACAGCACTCAGAGTTCAAGGCCCTCAGCTGGGAAAGATGTGGCTGCTCGGGACCTTTCACCACTGCCCCGTGGCCACTCCCTTGGCACGGCCCTCCCAGGCTCCCGGCATTGTTTTCTCCTGGAAAGGCCAAGGCCCTACCCAACTTCTGATAGGGGATTTCAGAAGTTGGCAGCAGCTGCTGAAGTTCATAGAGGGAGTGGGAACTTAGGGGGATGCTTTTGAGATGCCGCTTGGCGCAGAGAGGCGATAGCATAAGCTGTTACAAATGTATTAAGTGTGAAACTAAATAAATAATAGCTAAAAGGGGCCCTTCTATCTTTCTGAGGGCCACTGTTTACTCCTTCCATTCTACTGTTATCTCTTTTTGGTAATAGATGAACAGCTACAGAAACAACCCGTTCTGCAAGGGAATGAATAGCTATGAAACGAAAAATAAGGCACATGAATCTCACCTTGTGAAAGGCAGGATAGCACCTACGGCACATTTTCCTGTTGACCCTTGAAAGGATAAATACATTCTGTTCGGTGACAGCTACTCCATCATAGTCAATATGCACCTCAGACATGCCGTTTTCAAACCAAATCGTGCTTGGATAAATTCGATAAGTAATCCAAATTAACATTGGCCTTTAGTTTACTGAAATTAATTCTCTCACGAGTTAGATGTGCCACATGGCATAGGAAAATCCATCACACGTAAGATAGGCTTTTATTCAATGCCTTCAACAGTAAATGAAAGTAATTTAGTATATTTCCTATCTGCCTTTGGTGAAATTTTCAGTGTACAATAAATAAATAAATACTAACGTCATGGCCTTTATTTTTAATCCATGACTGAAGCCGATGGTCAGACCTTTGTTTTTTTGTATCGTCCTTTTCCTGTTTACCGATTGTAACCATGCCAGTTTCTATTTATTCCTGGACATATCTAAGAGATCTCACGTGGTTTAAAAAAAGTTATAATCTCGGCTTGTGACTTTTTAAACTCAAGAAAGTGCTTCTGAGTACACAGATGAATTTAATTTACTAGAAAACTTCTAGATAAGATTTTATGTACTCTTCTTGACTTTGAAGAATTTGGTCCTGCCATCCACCACAAATATTATTATTGTCCATATCATACTTTTTAGAGAAATACCACCTGTCCAGCCTCCTGTATTCCTGTTCTACTCAGTCACCATCTTGCCCAGCACCCTTCCAGGAATGGGGTCATCTCGCACCTTTTTTCTTTAGAGAAAGAAGCCCTCTTCCCTACTGACTGCACGTGTCTGGGAGCTCTTCTCTGAGCAGACATGATGAGTCTGGTCTATAATCTACCATGGTATATGTTTCTCTTCCTAATGCTTTTACAGCTTTATTTATTTATTCATTAAAGATTTATTTATTTATTTACTTATGTATTTCTTACATTTAATGCTTCATCGAGACCAGTTTTATTATTTATTACCTGTAATAAAAATATTATAACTCTGCAGGAGACATTCTCCACCCAAAATAATGCCTTTCATTGAAAGCAATTCTTCCCACATGAATCAATCTGAAATTCCTTTTCTTTCTTTCTTTTCTTTTTTTTTTTGCATGCAATTATCTCTAATTATACCTCTTTGTTCTAGGGCAATAACTTGTTTTAAAATCACCACTCTGCATTCCTCTATACTTCTTGGGTAGCTATAGAAACTTCCGGTTTAATGCTTATTTAATGTTTATTATCTTTATCAAATGTAAAATGGTATATCTGATTTATTTGTTCAATGAACTTTACTTTCTGTTTGAGAGAAACTGCAGAGAGTTTATTAATATTTATTGCTTCCCAAGTTGTGTGTGTGTGTGTTAGAAAGAGAGAGAGAGAGAGAGAGGGAGGGAGGGAGGGGGAGAGAGAGACAGCATATGCTGGGATAGTCTACTATTGATCTGTATCTCCAACTCTTTTTCCTTCTTTCTTTTTTTTTTAGACAGGCTTTCCCATGCAGCCCAGGCTGGTCTTGAACTTAAGATCTTCCTGCCTCTGCCTCCCAGTGCTGGAATTAAGGTATGTGCCACTATGTCCAGCCTTTACTGACTTTTATTTATCAGTTTGTAATGGTTCTTATAGGGAGAATGTAAATGTTAATATGTGTTACTTAATCTTTTTAAAGAATTATCTTAGTGTGGGCATCATATTATATTATATTGATTTTTTTCTATTTCTTTCATTTTCTTACCCCTCTGGTTTTACTTTTTGGATTAAAACTAAAAAGCTGCCACGCTACTGGTTCTATTTAAACTTTGCTTTTCAAAAACAGTTACTTCATTTTGATTCTCTGTTGGAATCATCCGCACTTGCTTTCAGAATAAAACAGAGACGCCTGTGTTGTTCATGTGCCATAAAATGAACTCATATGGCTTTGCCAAATTGCACTTGGACAGGAAGAGTCCACCAGTGGGCTACGGGTGAAGGGACTTTACTGGCACCTGAGAAGCAGTGCCCTGGGCACAGGCGCGAGACTGAAGAGGTCTCTGGTTCCTAACTGTGTTTCATGGTAAGGCATTCTGGATTTCGTTAATGTAAAATTTTTACCTGTAAGACAAATGGAAAGGAGAGACTCAGTATACTGGGGACGGGGGAGAGGGGGAATGAAATAACGGAGAGCGATCTAAGGGACGAGAAATGTGTAGGCTTCACCTAGTGAACTGCCTATGCGGGTCGACCGTGGAGGCCGGAAAACAGCCACCACCCGAGGCATTTGTATTTCTCCTGTGCATTGAGTTCTTTTTGCCTCAGCTAGGACGAATCGGGTGGGAAGATTCAAGGGAGGAAAAGCAGTTTGGATGACAGACTCACTAGTGTATGTAACTGTAACTGAGGAGACAGGTAAGATCTTCGGGAACATTTGATTTGGGGTTCAGAGCAGGGAGAGCAAGTTTATTTTTATCCATGTGCTCCTAAAAGGCAATTGGCTGAACTTTTTCTGGCCACTCAAGATGAAGACAGATGATGACCTTTCAGGAGGTGGCTGCTTCCATATTTTAATCTGTTTCCAGCTGCTGCTTTTCTTAAATATTGAGGAAGACGACGCAGTGGTTAAAAGTGTGTTTCTTGACGTTAAATTTTTTTTTTCATTATTCAGGAACTAACTGGGTGCGTCCTAAGAAGAGCCTAACTCTGTTCTGCAAGGCATGTGGTCAAACATCTGTTTTAAACATGCTCTGTGAAAGTGAGGAAAATTTGTACAGAAGCATCATAGACTAGCTGTCAGTAGTCCATGTCCACTCAATTTCCCACCCACACAACGCTTAATAAATCCTTTAGTGTTGAAAAGAAGGGATGGGGAAGGAGAAAATTTGGGAGGAATTGGATTCAAGGATTATTCCAATGCCAAAGCAATAACATACAGTAGTTCAATGCTGTACTGTTCTGAAATAGGTCATTATAGAACAAACCTAAATGTCGGTGTGGTGGTAAGCTAGGTTTATTATAACTTCTAGACTCATTACAGCAATCTGCTTTAAAGACTCTCTCTCTCTCACACACACACACACACACACACACACACAATCTATATACTATGAATAAGAAGTTCTGTGATTGGAGTTTCCAGCTAGCTAACTATTCTGAAATGGTTACATAGGAAACAGACATCGTAGAATTTTTTCACAGATTATCTTGGAGAAAAACAGGTTCTATGCTAAACATCTTACATGGGAGAAGACAGCCAACACGGATGCTTCCCAGCATAGGTGAGTCAGAAAAAGCATGCCCAGCCCGAGTTTTAGCAATGCTTTGGGGTTTCCTGCCAGAGGTTTGGCTCACTCAGTGAGGAGATTACATCACAGGCGATCGTTAGCTCAGGTGGAAGTGAAGACAGCTCACCCCACAAATAGGACTGGTGAAGAGGGGTCCCCGGAGGCCAGCAGGGAGACGGAAAGGCTAAATCAAAGTCACCAAGGATGCTTGTAAAGAAGTGTGGGTTTGTGGATCACCTCCCTGTTCGGATATCTGAGTCAGGAGATTCACTCACTCTTCATGTGCAGCAAGAGCTCCCGAGTGATTCTGATCCACAGCCAGTGAGCAGAGAGAACAATGCTTGCCCTTGGAAACGTGGGCTGTGAAGGTGGCCAGACTTTGTGCCAAGGGGAGAAACACCCCACTTAGGTTTATCATCTGTTTGGTTTCCTAGTGAAAACATCAGGGGCTTCGGATGTAAGTACTTGCCTAGCCTGGGAGTTCCTAGTCAGTCTTCGGCATCCCTCACCCTCCAAATCCGGTAATTAGGACTCTGTCTCCACCCCACTGAAAGACAGTACGTCACTGGGTGCCACGTTGGTGTATTCTCCCATTTTTAATACCCCTGCCGTAGCCAAACCAACACAGGTTATAGTTAAGTCAGAGAGCAGAGGTTTCAACTGAGTCTCTTTGAAAGAAACTGTGCTCCTTCCGAAGTACATTGTCATTCAGAGTAACTCAGTCCACAGAGAGAGGGAGCACTCCCCCTTCCTCTCGGCCCTTAGCAACCGCTTAGTTTGAGCCTGTTTCTGTTCTTAGCCCTCAATTCAGCTGGGAGACTCACATTTTCCCTTGTGTTTATAGACCTTAAATGCACTGTCCTTTAAAACACTTCTTTCCCTTACTTGTGTAAATAAATTCAGTTTCAATGATCTCCACTTGTCTTAAACAAACAAACAACATCCTAGGAATTCTCAGAAGTGATCCCTTGGCCTGGAAATGTGTGGTGGATAGTCCCACAGTCGACTCTGGGTAAGGCTGAAATAAAGAGGAAGTGAAAACAGATGACTTAATTGCTCACAGGAATTAGTATATTGACAGCGGATTTGGTGCAGGGCCATGTTTATTCAAGTTTGATGGATCTGTGACATGAAGTGTGCACATAAGGACCATTCCACTTCGCACATCAGGAGAGCGAGAGGCACAAAAACAGCTAGAATGCTAGGGTGGCCACAAGTCCTTGGCTATTGTGCAGGAAGCTAGCGAGCGCCCCGAGAACGGATTCCCAGGGCTGATGATGTCACTGTTTGCCACCGAGCTAAGGTGATCAGGTGGCATCCTACTAAACATATGGGAGCTGTCACGAGGACGGATGTCATCAACCCACTTCATTCCTTAGATCACTACTCATTCGCGGCCACCAAGACACTCATTGAAGTTGGAAAGTAGGACGATAATTTCAGAGGAAAAGAAAAGTCCATGAAGAAATACTGCAGGGGATTTCCTGAGAAAGTCACCCTCAAAGTGTCCTCATTCCCAGCCTCTCCCCAGGGCACGCAGTGTGTCTTCCCTCCCGCGACACGGAGATCCTAATAGTACTTATATCAAAGCACTTTTGAAAACGTTCAGTGAGTCAGTTCACATTCAGCCCGTTGGAGAGTGAACAGAGAGTACTGTGCACTCGGGGAGGGGGTGGGGCTGGGGTGTCAGCCAGGGCTGGTCCATCATGTCACACCACATCAGTGTACTGATGTGATCTGTTCCTGTAAGTTTCTTCCCGTCAAGCACGTGTGACCATTTCAGGAAGACCCTGACATCTTACAGACCTGGTGCTTGACATGGTGCCCAGCAGAGGGGACCATAAATGTCTTTAACTGAAGTCTTCACATAGATATGGCCACTCTACAAAAGATTTATAGTGAACAGCAGCAAATTGGGCCTCGGGGAGTCTCAGAGTAAAGAAAACTTAAGTCAATTCACTTCCTAAATCGACAGACCTAGGAAAACATCCCTTCTTGGAATTTCTACTAACATTTCATGGAATCAGAGTTCTACTGGGGATCAAACACATCTAATCTAGATTTCTGTTTTTCCTCTCTCAGTAAACTTCTTAAAATATGTTTTAAAATTCCAAGTTTCTATGCACACAAATAGAGATAAAAATCTTTGGTTGATTTGCATGGTGGTTTAAGTAGATATTCTGGCTAACTCACTTAGGCAATTTAACTCTAGAAAGTGCTCGAATACTTTTATTCTTCATTGGAAAGTGTTTTGCAGCCCTCTCAACCTCTAAGAAAATACAGCCACATGAGGATTTGTAAAAGTGAGGTTTTGACTTCATCTGGGTTGGGATCAGAGGCTCTGCATTTCTGAGCAACAACCAGATGATACCAATGAGATTAGTCTCTGGACCACACACAGAGGGCAGGTTACTCCTCTGCCTTGGCAAACTCAGTAGAACAAAAACAATAACACTGTTAATCTGAGTGAAATCGTACAAAATCATACATGCTGTTGATGGAGTCACACAAGGAAATAGTCTGGATTTTTTTTTTTTTTTTTTTTTTTTTTTTTTTAATAAATCAACCTGTTTCCTTGAAATTCCAAAAAGTAGAAACTGATGGAGAGAAGATCCTAACTGTAGTGATTCTCTATAAGGGCACCTCATATGAGTCCATACATCACACGCACAAGGGATCTCGTGTGTCATCCGAGTTAATAGCTGGAGAGGACACCCAGGGAAACAGTTGATAGGTAGACCCTGGTATGGAAATAAAGAGAATGGCATGGAACATAAATGCCAGCTGGACACATGATATGGAGAGGATTTAGATAGAAGAACTGGATTGCTATGTTCTGAGACATATTGCCGGTTCAGAAAGGGGAAATGAACTAGACACGTATTCTGGGAGAAAGTGGACATGGATGTGACCTCATGTACCCTGGAGTATTCATGAGGTAAATGGAACCATCTACTCTGTAGTGCAGTCTATGTAGAGAAAAGAAGAAATAGGCCTTCCCTGTTACCTCACCCACCTCCTGAAAACCATCCTAAAATGCCAGACTAGTATCAACCGTTTCCACAATTCCCCTCTGTGGTACACTGAGCACCGGGCACATATTTGCTGACTAGGCAGGATCCGCAATATGGCTTATTAGTTTCATACTTTGACCCTTTCGGGAGCCCAGAAGGGAAGTGAATCTCAGGATAGCTGAAGAGATTGAAGAACTCAATCAGACAAATGCGATTTGTGGTTTTGTTTAGTTTTGTTCCGAGAATGTCTTAATGTGCTATTATAGAGTTTTCACCGAGACACCATTGGTCTCCTGACAAGGGATTCTTTTTGTTTTATATTTCTCCTTTTACACCCTTTTAATAAAACTCTGGATCTATGAGTATTTTAGGTCTTAAAAAGCTAGAGTTTTTTTTTGTTGTTGTTTTTAAACAGCCTTTTTACATTTGACAAGCATAGGAATCATAGCTTGTCACAGAACAGTAACAAAATCCCCAAATAAAACAAAAACCAAAACTGGAGATAACTCATTTTGGTTCTGATTCTGCCAGTAAACCTATTCACTTTTTCTTTTTCTATTGGTCAGACTCATTCAAAAATGAGTTACACATGTTTTAATTCTTCATGTGGCTTTTTTTTGTCTTTTATTTTATAAAAGCCAAATAAAATTTAAAAAAAAATGGTAAGGGCCATAGAGATGGTTTATAGGGCAAAAGTGCTCGCCATGCAAGCCTGAGTATTTGAATTTGATCCCTGGAACCCGAAATTAAAAAAACAAAAGACAGGATCAGGAGCGGGCAGAGACTGGAGAAATTAGCTCAGCAATAAGAACTCTAGCAGAGGACTTGAGTTTGGTTCTCAGTGCCCGTCTTGGGTGGCTGGCTCACAACCACCCCAACTCTGGCTCAGAGGGATCCGAGGTCCTCATCTCTGAGGGCACTTGCCTTCGTGTGCACGTAGTCACACACAGATGTACATACACAGAATTCAAAATAAGATAAAATTGAAAACGATGTGCATGCAGTGGAGCATATTTGCAATCCCAGAATTCCTATGGTGAGGAGAGAGGTCCATTCGGGTACAGTGAGATCTGTTGGAAGCTTGTGGGCCAACTAGCCTGAAGTCCAGAGCAGAACAGCAGAAGTAAGAGAGACCCTGCCTGGACAAGGTAACAAACAAAAACCAACTCCTGAAAGTTGTCCTCTGACCCCCATACATGCACATGTGCCCACACTCATACACACGCACAAATACACAGAGATATATTTTTTAAAATAAAAGTCAGTGAATAATATATAGTGCTTTTAAATGAATCAGAATTATACATCATTAAAGTATATTGCAAATATATAATACTTTACTAATCAAATTTTTGCAATGGCTTCCTGCGTCCTAGAAACTGTTTTTTTGACATAGGTCTCACTATATATAGCTCTGATTGTCCTGGAATTCACTATGTAGACCAGGATGGCCTCGAACTCACAGAGATCCTCTGGCCTCTGCCTCTGCCTCCCAGGTGCTGGGATTAAAGGTATGCACCGCTACGCCCTGCTCAGTGAACATGAACATGTTTAAGACGGTGGGCAAGGCTCTCTAAAATCTGCGCAACACCAAGAACCTTTCTGTGTTTCTTCCACTGTTCTGTTTGACCTTCTACTCTTTAATGGAAATGACTGTTTGCTATCCCATAAGGATGCTCAAATGTTGGTGAAATGTCAGAAATTGAGATCGCTTTTAACCAATATAAAATTTGGGGGAAGCACATTTACATCAGTGTTTTCCAAACTTTCCTGTGCATCAGTGTGGCCTATGACCTGGAGGGTTTGTTAAACTCAGATCCGTGACTCGCATCAACAGACTTTCTGAATTTGTTGGTCTTTGTTGGTGCCTAAGCCTGTGCACATCTAACATCTCCCTGTTGACACTGCTGATTCGCCCCCAGGGGTGACATTTTGGAAATCACTAGTTTGTTAACTTTCACTGAAGTCGAATGAGAAAAGTACAAGTATGATGGAAGCTGCCCGTGTATAAGTCAAGAACCACCCTTTGAAAACAAAGCCACCTTCTCTGTCAGACCCTGGTCAAAGCCGAAGAGCTGACACCGTTGTCCATAGCTACACAGAAATCACCCCCTGCCTGAGTCACTTCTCTAGTCTCCTCACCCACAACTTCCCAACCCCTGTGCTAATGTGGACACCTTGACCTCCATGATTCTGGACATAGTGGGCGCCTTCCTGTCTTGGAATACTTTGCTCTAGGCATTCCTTCTGCCTAGGACATTTCTCACTGTCTTCAATCTCAGCTCATCTTGCCCACCTAATCATGAGACCCCCCAGTAGTGGGTAGCCATTCCAGCTTTGATCCGGAAGTTCCAACCCCCATTGAGGCTTCGGTAACTGTCACGCCTACAAGGCGGGGCCGAGAGAGGACCCTGAAGACCCGAGATCTGGATGCGCTGGCTCTCTTGGTTCCTGGACCCTGGACGCTGGAGGTAGACCTAGCAGAGTTCTCCAGAGAACACTGCTGGACTGCGCTATATCTTTCCCAGACCCTGTAGCCTATCCCTTCGCTTGTAAGTTACCCCACAAAATAAACCTCCCTTTTAACTATGTGGAGTGGCCTTAATAATTTCACCAATACCCCCCCCCCCATCCTATTCAATATAGTACTTGGTCATCCCTCTTCCTGCTCTACTGTGTGGTACTCTCCATCCTACTAACCACGATTTAATTTTCCTACATTGGTAATGCCAACACTTGCTACCTTCCTGCATGTTACATATTTATCAATCGTACTTACTGCTTCTCTCTTCTTACTAGAATATATGCTCCTCAAAGGCCAGGATATCTGTTCTGTTCCCTGATGCACCCTACGCTCTCAGCACATAATAGGTCCTCAATCGATAGTCACCAGATGAATCGATGGATGGACAAGTAAGTGAACACGTTAGGTACACTGAACAAGGTCATATTTGAAGAAATTGGTACACACATTAGAAAAGGTTGCCTATTTTCCTATGAGAGTTATCTAGGTTACTCCATGACAAATTCTCTTTCCTTTCCTCTTGTATTTGACTTTTAGACATTTGTAC
>CABHPQ010150430.1:4526-22384 GCA_902168405.1 Peromyscus aztecus | reverse complement strand
AGAGAGAGAGAGAGAGAGAGAGAGAGAGAGAGAGAGAGAGAGAGAGAAGGAATAATTTGTAAAAGTCCAGGAAGACACCATCAAGGAAAACATGAAAAGAAAATGGAAAATGTTTAAGTATAAAACCCATGGAAGGAAGAGAGAATGGTACCAAGTATTTCAATACCGAGGAAACCGAAGGCTCCTCACTGCCCATGACCCTCACTCATTCAATGTGGCCTGAATGTGTAAGCCTTCACACCAATACACACCACAGACTAAGATACTCCATTAAAACATACACATATATTTTAGGATGTTAAACACATACTCTTTTAAATGGCCCAAAGAAATTCAATCTCATCTATGAAAATTCACTTCCTGATTCTAGACAAATCTTTAGTGGTTGGCAGACTTAAGGTGCTGTCTTATGAGTGTAGAGCATGACATCCCACTGCCATAGCTCCGTAAGTATTATAGTCAAATATCTTAATATAGACTTGGGAAGTGGGAGAGAAAAGTGGGAGGGTAATGTGAGAGGCAGGTATGATCAAAGCGCACTGCATACGTGTATGGAAAAGGACCCCAAATCATTATTTTTCATTAACAGTATACTTTAATAAAAATGAATACAAAGAGATCAGTTACTGAAAATCTTTATATGTTAAAAAGCTAGATTGTTAAATATGCACCTATGAAGTGATAGAGAGATTTCAATTAGTAATTATGTACTGGGCTGTGAACCCAGCCCTGTGGCAGAGGTTTGACTTAAAGGCATGTGAAGCCTCTGTCTTCCCCCAGGAGCTCACAGGGTCACTCATCCATTGTTTCATGGAGCTTTCAGGTTAATTTTCTTCTAACTAGACTATATCTGTAATGATGTTGTAAGCGTGTCAAGGGCAAGGACCATGTCTTTCATGCTTCTGAGTCCCCACTTGCTGAATGTCACAAGAAACAAATGAGTTACTCAATGGGCAACACATAGAGGAATGATTTGCTTCTAAAATGCCCGCGCTAACAGCAGCAACCCGCCATTTGACTAGCATGTATATGTAAAATAAGAAGCTTTTGGAAACAGAAAAACATGGTAAATGTATTCATGAAAGAAGTGATGCTGAGAAACAGTGAATGGTATACAACTAGAAATCTGCAGGGATTTTTTCCTCTTCTGCTGAAGAAATACAAGTTATTCTAATAGAAAATCTAGCTCTACTCAAGCACTTCCTATTTAAGGAGAGATCCTTGGCCTTAGAGTATTGATGGAAGAAAAGTCAATGTTTAAATAAAACAGCCAGAAATGAGGCACCTGGATATTTAAAGCATTTTAGCTGTGATTTTATTTTTTTTATCATACATAAGAGAGCAGACCTTGAATGGCCAAGCATGTGGAATGCTTAAAGCAAGTAATTGGCCTTGAAATTCTGCCAATATACATTTGATTACCTCCTTAAGATGGGTCAAACTGATCCTTACTAAATCCAAATGAATGCTTTGTAGTTACCCATTAAAAGCCATCAAAACTATCCAACTTACTATCAGGCTGACATAACAGAAATGGTATTTTGGTGATTTTATTTTTAGATATTTTTTTACTGTTTTGTTTTGTTAAGAGGTTAAACAGAAACAGGATTATGTTATTATCTCTAATGGAAGTTCTATTGTCTATTACTCTTAAGTAGGCTGAATAAATATAAATAAACATCTTACAACCTATAGAACCGTTGAGTTTGTGCATTTGAAAAACCAAGACCTGTCTATGTGGGAAGTGGTGTGAACGTCTTTCATGGCCTTGTACATAAAAACCAAGTATTGTGGTTAAATAAACATAATTGCAGGGCAAATTCACTGGTAGAAAAGATCCACTGGTATAGAAGAATGTATTTTTAAAAGCCCCTTTCTCCCTTAGGGGGAGAGCTCCTTATACTTCTCAACCAAGGATCCAAGCTTTTACTCTCGAGGGTAAAGACCTCTCCTGAAAACAGCTGTTGATCTAAGTGATACCTGGCAATCACATGTTGTTTCTAAACGTTGACGAGACCTTGGCATCGTGTGCCATAAACATAAGAACCTGCCTTGCTGCTGGTGTCAGGTAACACTGCACTCTAGGGCCACGTATGAGCCCATCCTGTAGTTCTAGACATCTGACTCTGCACATATCCAGGTGTCCAATATGGTTCCAGAGCAACCTTTGGTTGTGTCAAAGGCGTTTTGGTTTGAGAAAATGACTTCAGAAATGTGAAACTCATAATTAATGATAGTTTTCATCAAGGCTTTCTTTTTCTTTAAGGGTTATTTCTAATCATGTCCTCCAGTTGAGACAACACACCTGCTTGCTTATCTCACTGACAGGAGGGCCATGGTTCTGAGGTACGGATGACCGGGCTCTACTTCTGTCTCTGGTGGTCCTCTCTAACTTTGTGTGGGATTTTCACTTGGTGTTGGGACACAAAGGTCTTGCACCCACAGATCATTGGGGAAACCAGGAATGTTAAACATCCAGGATTGTCTTTTCAAAGAAAAGATGTATAATCTGTTCTCCCACCCAGAAGGCTGGGAATTGAAGGTGGTCAATAGACTAGGTGATCTGCATTATCTGAAGGGCCAGGCCATATCAAGCTCCCACAACCAGGGCCAGAGGTATTTAATAGTCTAGATGATCCTTATACTGTCTGTATAGCCAGTCCCCTCCACCCAAAATAAATAAATAAATAAAAACCTCTCAAAACCAAGGTTAGAAGTGGCTAATAGCCCAAATGACCTCTGTGCTATCTGTATGACCAAGATTGTGGTAGATTGTTTCCTGGGCCCTTAAGATAATACATGCAGCCTACCTCTAGAACCCATCTTCTTAGAAGAAATGACATGTACTTTTAATTAAGTTTTGATATAACTATGCCTCCTTGTGCATCGGGGATTGTATTATATCAAGAAGCTGTTTTTCTAAATTGTACTGTGTTTAAATATGTGACAATAAACTGCCTGGTATCAGACTCCAGAAGTTTGATCCAGTCTGGCTGCCTAAGTCAGGCTGAACCGAGTGCCATCCTTACCTCACGGCTGTGACACGTGCAGGGAACCCCCCAGCCTGAAGTCTGGCTTTGCGGGCGTTCTCCTGACACACAGCGACCGTGTGCTCGCTGACTGCTGAGCTCCCAGCAATGGCTCCCACTCTGACTACAGGCCTGCAGGGCAGCCATGAGATGGCCTTCCCTTGTGGGAACCTGCTGTTGCCAATTCTGCCGCAGCTTTCTGCTCTGTTCTGATTTTCAGCCAGGATTCAGAATCCAGGGCTACAGCCACCCGGCAATGGTATAAACATGCGAGAGGACAATAGTGGAACATAATCTTTTTCTTCAAATTTCTATACACTTCCCATAAGCTTTTTTTTCTGCTGTCTGCTAAGAAAAAATGTGCAAAGAGTAGCATTGTTGAGGTGTCCAGAGTTTGGCTCACTACAATAAAGCAATTGGACAAATGTACAGATGGGAAATATGTAATAGCAAATTTTCAAAAGATGACTATTTTGATAAAAACTATTTTCAAATGAGACACTCTATAAGTTGATCATCCGGCTCAGGGTCCTAAGTACAAGTATCTTTAAAGCTACACTCAAAGCTCAGATTTACCAGTCATCAGCTCGCGTGCCTTCTTCAAAATGGATGTTCCCCACAGTCTCCAGCTCGGTCAGCAAAAATGGGGTCAATAAGCCGTGGCTCTTCTTCTTCTGTTTTACTTCAATATGATAAATTGCTTCAATTCTACCAGAGACAAAATACACATGCAGATATGTATATGATACTGAAAACTCATGGTATTAAAGCACAGTGGTTTATTCATGTACTGTAACATGTATATAATTCATTCATGTACTGTAACATGTAGTCAGTTCATTCATGTACTGTAACATGTATACAGTTTGTTCATGTACTGCAACATGTATTCAGTTCATTTACGTACTGTAACATGTATTCAGTTCGTTCATGGATTGCAACACGAATTTTAATATCAGTTACTTTTTGCTTTCCAGTGGATGAGTAAGGTTAATGTTAGCAGCTAAACCAGGAACGAGATACTGTTTCTGGCAGTGAAAATCACCCCAGATTTTGTTACCCTCGCTCAGAGTATGGAAAGCTAAGGAGACTGGCTGGATCTAACAGCATGGCTGCCAAGTCCTAGACAGGCCGAGACAGTACGACAGCATCCTCAGTTCCATGTCAATACCAATGGTACTCACGTCTAAACGGCTAGTTTAGGGTCACTCGGCATGGAGCAACCCCTACCTCCAAACGTTACAATCCTGTTGATGTCATTCTGGGGCCAGTCACCTTCTTTCCCCGATGGCCCAGTGAACGGAAGCGCAGTGTGAACCCAGCAAGGGCCGTGGCCCTGCCTGGCTGCGTCTTGTCTGCTGGCTGAGTTTCTGAACTAAGGAACGCCCAGTTGCTTTCTTTTAGTTTGCGGGCAGAAACAGAGGGGACAGCAAGCTGAGCGGAGGAAGCTCACTGTGCTTACCTGAAAATGGCCTCAGCCAGAGCCCAGCCTCGAGCGGGCGGGAGCCCTAGGAGCCCAAGCGCCAACTCAGGCCGTGTTTTGTTGCCTCCCATTTCTCAAGGGAACTGAGCTCAAGTCTTGCCCCCCAATACGGTTCCTCTTTTATATTTCCAATCTCAATGACCAGACAGTTCACCAAACCTACTCATTTAGTTTCTTGTTCCAGAATGTGACCCTTTCATCCAGGGCAGTCAGTTTGGTGAGGATCTTCTGCTGAAGACCCGATTCTTGCGCAACAGCCTCGCTCGTCTTGGGTTTTTCAGGCTCCGGTGCGTCGTCATTTTGCCCTTGAGCAGGTCCCTTGAGTTCAGCCAATTCCCGTTCTAACTGTTTTCAACAACACACCAGAGAGCAAATTAACAATCAAACATTAAGGCAAAGCCTCGATTCAGATATTCACTTTGTCGTGAGATTTATTAGTCAGTTCAGATGATCAAAGTAGAAATCTAGGTAATAGGAAGTTCCGGTTTATAACAGTCAGAGGGCGACTTCAACCTGGTGCAAGTTCATCCATCATCTATTGACCAAGTGATGGTTTGGAAAGAGGAAGCTTGGTAGTCTCTTAACTGAGAGCGAGGACGTTAATAGACCACGGAATGTTGAGCTTGCTTTGTTAAAGCCAAAGTGAAATTACAATCAGCGCTGGTTTGGGTGTGAAAAAAACCTTAAACCTCAAATAATGAGATTTTAAAAACATACTTACTTTTCAGTGTTTTTCAACTATTTCTGGAGAGATATAAACCATAGAAAACACACAAAGGGGAGAAAAAGTTTTCCTTTTGTTTTACTATCCGACTAGCAAAAAAACAAAAAACACAAAACAGAAACAAAAACAAAAAAAACAAAAAAAAAAAAACCTCATTATGCCAGGCAGCGGTGGCGCACGCCTTTAATCCCAGCACTCGGGAGGGAGAGCCAGGCAGATCTTTGTGAGTTCGAGGCCAGCTTGGTCTACAGAAGCGAGATCCAGGACAGGCATCAAAGCTACACAGAGAAATCCTGTCTCAAAAAACAAAAACAAAAACAACAAAACAAAACAAAAAAATACACATTGTATCAGATTTTAATATTTTAATATTTTGGGAGTTGTTGATTTTTAGTATTAATTGGGATATTTAAAATATTGCTTTGAATATTATTTATCTTGATTATTTAGCCTTTCATTCACATCCATAAAATTTGGGTCCAGGGCAAATCTCTCGTATGATTTAAAGCTAAACTACAATGCACAAAGTTTATAATAAGAAATTTACTAGTTGGTTACAATTCTCCACTGATATAGCTATAACTGGCTGCTAAAGTCAAATTACATATTTAAATATGTGTGCAGTTTATATGACATATGTTCCTTTTCTTGCTTGCAGATTTTAATTAATATAGTTGAGTACCCTTAAGCTGAAATTTGAAGTGCACCCAAATTTGAAACTTTGGACATGTCTTAGATACTTAGATAAGGGATGCTCAGCTGGTAGTGTCCATGTAAATATTCCAACATGTGAGAAACTCCAAACTCTGAAATCCATTTGGTTGTAAAGCATTCTAGATAAGGGATTCTGAACCTACAGGCATGAAATGGCACATTATAAAATGATTTTCACATCTTGGTCTTTCTGTGGTTTTTAATCAAATAATTTAAATTTAATTAACATTTTACTTTAAGAAAATCCTTCTGACTATAAAATAAAAACATGCTCATTTGTAGAAAAGACCATTATATATATTTCAAACCTCTTTTTTTAAAAAATAAGTGTCTTTTTTTCTAACTTTTAAATGTATGGATATGTGGGTTTGTGTAATGAGTGAATATGCCTATGAAGGCCAAAGACGGTGCTGGATCTCCTGAAGCCAGAGTTACAGGTGGTCGTGAGTCACCCGGTATGGGTGCTGAGAACCAGCTGGAGTCCTTTGCAAGAGCAGCAGATCCATGCTCCAGCCCTAGTAGTGTGCTATAAAAATGACTGACTTATTCTCTTGTTAAATATTTATGTAGCATCTAGTGTCTTGTTACTATTGATGAGGTGGTGATAAACATCCGTAGAATAAAGTACACAGGTAGACTCGCTGAGCTGAAGGCTGGGAGCTCTCTGAAGCCATGTGACCACAGCTCACTTTCATGAGCACGGGAGAGTGTATGACGCTCATCTGTACCACCCACTGATGCTGTACGCTGCTCTTTGGGAGTTTCATAGGTAAACATGGTTTCACACTGCATCAACATTTGAAAATTCACAAGGAAGTGCTACACTCAGGTGTTCGTCAGTCATTGTAATTTATTCGTCTGTAAAGTGCTGATTTATGTATTTCCTTCAATTTTTCTATTTGCACATCTACTTTTAACCTTATCTTACTTATGGACACATTTGTACTAAGGATAAAATCTCTTTGTGCACACATCATGTTTCTTTAGGATAGTTTAATTTTCTCAGGTATATTTTTCCTTAACGTGTATGTGGAGGGCATGTGCTTGTGTATATACAAGCATATGGAGGCCAGAGGTCAAAGATGGCATCATTCCTCGGGTACTGTCCACATAACAATAGGGTATCTCAGTAGCCTGGAGTCTGCCAAGTGGCCTAGGCTGGCCTGCTAGTGAGCATCAAGGGCCACCACCCTCCACTTTGCCAGCTCTAAGATAACCAGCACATGTTACCATGCCCACCTTTGTATATGGATTCTTGGGACTGAGCCCAGGTCCTCATGCTGTGTGGCAGCACTCTGTTTACTGAACCAACTCCCTAGCCCGTGTTCTTACCATTTAGGAATAATGCCTTTTAGCACAAACTAATCTTACTTTTTGGTTTTGCAACTGAATCTATGTTTCTTTGCAATTTATAGTATTTCTTTTATTTGGCAGGTTGAGATCTGCTAACTCAATTCATCTACATATTTATTCTTGATTTTTTTTCCGTTTACCCCCACTGATACTTAGTTTGGTAAAGTGTAAAACCAACTCCCTCACTCCTAAATACCTGGGCTCTTTTCTAACACTATCTGTTGGACAATCCATTGTTCCTTCATGTTTTTGAGAAGTTACAGAAAATTTTACACATGCTAGGTTCTATTTTCAAGATCTAGTAACTTTTCAAGATCTACTTTTAATAAAAGGAATCTAATTATTCTGAATAAAAAAGCACACACACTACTAAAACAGAGTTTGATTTGAAGTTTCTCATTGTATAGCTCTGTGTGTTTGAGTGTGTGTGTGTGTGTGTGTGTGTGTGTGTGTGTGTGTGTACACATCTGTCTGTGTGAGTGCAGGCATATGCGTACCACAGGACATATGTGGAGGACAATCCCAGCTTTTGGTCCTCGAATTTCACCCTGTTGGACTGTTGGAGACAGGGTCTCTTTGTTCTGCGTTGCCTTGTCTCCACACCCCAATCTCACCTTAGGAACACTGCGATTACAGACACAGACTACCAAGCCTGAAATCAAAATACTGTTAGAGTAAACCTGATTTGATCTTGATCTTCAGTATTAATCACACACACACACACACACACACACACACACACACACACACACACACTCACTCACTCACTTGAGGGTGGGGATAGGGACAGTTAAGAATTTACTATTTTGTCTGATAATTTTCCTACAATGTAGCCATTGGAATTTTACATGATGAAATCTTACAGTTTTTTTTGCAAAGTTGAATAATTTTATCCGTTCTTCTGGTAGCTTCTGTAACTTGCATTTTTTGTCATTCAGTTTTTCAAGTTCTTCATTCAGATGTCTCTGAACAGTTTTTATTCTCATGTTATAATACATTATTTTCTTCATCGCTGTGGTCTGAAATAACACGGGATTAGATAAAACACATTACAGATAGCCCTGCTGGTTAGTTTTATGTCAATTTGACACAACCTAGAGTCATCGGGGGGGACTTCAATTGAGAAAAAAGCCCCACCAGATTAGCCTGTGATGCATTTTCTTGGTTGATAATTGACATGGGAGGGTCCATCTCACTGTGTTTGGCCCTGGGTTCCATAGGAAAGCAGACAGAGCAAGACACGAGGAGCAAGCCAGTAAGCAGCACTCTTCCATCAGCTCCAGCCTCCAGGTTCCTGCCTCAAGTTCCAGCCCTGACTTCTCTGGATGATGGAGAATTAGGCTGAAATAGACTCTTTCCTCCCCAGGAGCTTTTGGCCACAGCAATGGAAATCTGACTACGACATAGCTATCAGTGGTACTGTATGAGCACGACAAGTTCTTTATGAAATTGGAAGCTGGCTAGCTCCATTAGAAATGCTGATGATGACAGCAGATGGGATGATGCTCTCGGGATTTATTTAATTTAATATGTAAGTCACAAAATCTCAATGAACATCTTGGTGTTTAATATGTGAGCATGTGGCATATGCACATCTATTTCCAGAATTTCTAATAAAGAAACTGCAGACATAATTTAATTTATAGAACAGTATATTTAGCTAATAGGACACAGGACTGGATCAAATATTAAGCCACTATTCCTAGTTTATTAATTCAAGGAAAGCAAACAAATTAAAAGGGGTTAAAAGCAAATGTAAAATTGAGTATAATTTAAAAAACCCTGACCCCCCCCAAAAAAAGATTTACCCTGCCCCTCAATCTGCAAAATGATGCTCTAAGTGAACTATCTTCAGACTGAGTAGGTCATTAAATTATCACTTTGCTGCAATTACCTCAAACCTTATATTTAATACTAGTATACCATTCAGTTACTAATCAGCTAATAATAACCGATTGGTTAAATAGCCCATTATGAACTAGACAAGCTAAATGATGTCTGAGAATTAGATTAGTCAAAAAGAACTGACTAGACAGTCTACCTAAAGGTTCAGTTCGAGGTTCAGTGAGAGATTCCCTCTTGAAAAAAAAGGTAGAGAGCCAGAGAGCGAAACACCTGACATCCACCTGTGGCCTCCATATGAGCACACACAGGTGAGCACACTCTCACACACATGTGTACACACAAGCATACAATTCACTACAAGCACAAACACACATATTAAGAAATAAAGGGGAAAAAAAAGAAAGGAAAGAAAATTGGGAAATGATGTTTGTTGTTATTTTGAATATTTGGGGTAAATGGAAAATCCAAAACAAATATACTTGAGTCACTGAGAGCTAAAAGGATTTCAAATAAATTCTTAAACCATGTGTTGTGGAGTAAATTGTTTATTTTTCCAGACAAAATAGTGGATGCTAAGTTAAATTTCAAATAAACAACCAAGTATTCACTAAACTTACTTGTACTTACTGAGTTATACCAAGACATTCTTTAGTGTTCACATAAAATTCAAGTTTAATTCAGATTTCTTCCATGTGGGAAAAAAGATTTTAAAAATACTAAATTTAACTTGTTCTAAAATAATTTTAATAACCATGTATCAAAAATTCTATTCCCAACAGACATGTGTTTCCCATTTTTGGTATGATCACTGAATTCCAGCTTTAATGTTGTTATCTGTATACTTTTAGGTGAAACACCTGCTCTTGGGGCAAGAGCAGACAGGAGGTAAGAGCTGACTGTATAATACCACCAACCACATGGGGACCCAGGCGGAGAAAGCCATGAACCAGGCAACCTTGCGTCACAGACACCTGACTGTGGACCCACTTACGTCTGCCAGCTCCTTGATCTGCTTTGCTGAGACATCAAACGTGTCGAGTCGTTGAAGAGAAGGCAAGTGATAGAGCACATGGGTAGAGTAGTTACACAGCTGGCAGACTGGATTGGTTTTGTACTGAGGATCATTCAGCGACAGATCCTGTAAGCGAGGCAGCCTGGTCAAGTTCGTGAGGTCCTAAAACAGCGATGACAGTGGTACGTCAGTTATGAAAGGTCTCTTTGGAAGGAGGTGTTTTAGCACAGAAGGTCACCCACAATCTTTTGTAACACATTCTAATCGAACACCTAAGTATGTATGTTAAGTGATCTAGATGGCTGTTTCTCGTTAGTGAAAACACATGTTAAACTCTAGAAGAAAAGATCGGCCTTTGCTGTACAGATGGCAGACCACACAGCCATGCATTTTCTATACCAGCTGCTGCTCCAAACCAAAAAATACTAACTCTACTTTACGATTCCCTAGGGAGATCTGTGATCGTATTATAATGGCCCCTTGCTGGAAAGCAGTGACAGCTCTGTGTTGTCTATCAAACACGGTCACCATCGGAGATCTGATTAGCCTTTTAATGGCAGCTCCCCATGCTCTCACGGGTGCCCTGTGTTTGAGCCACATGACAATGCTCACACTACTCAAATGGACCCACGGTTTCTCATTTCCTCGCTCTTACGCATGTTCATCTCCCCCTCTTAGGATGTCCACTCCCACGGCCCGGAGGAACCTCCTCCAATGCCTGTTACAATGCTCCAGTCTCTCCTACTGGTTCATTCCTTTGCAATTTGACTAATCAGGTAACATTTTACTCAAATTTCTTCTTAATTTACTCCTTCTGCTGCTTTGCAACGCCCTTTCGTTTTTCTCTGGGTTAAAGAGTACCCATTTACACTGCGGCATTCAGAATCGTTCCCTGCTCCTCTTTCTCTAATATTTTCAGCAGGTGTGCTGGACCCTGTGCCCTTGACCCCACGTTGTCAGAATTACATCGTGAACACGGTGGGAAAGCACGGCAAGGTGCTGACAGGAGAGATCTATCATAGCGTCGTATTTCAAAGGGCTCCAGCAAGCCCTGCTGTACGGAAAACAGATTGAGACTAGAAAAAGAAAAAGGGTTAGCAAGGTGGCTCAGCAGATGAGGGCACCCACTGCATGTCTGACAGCCCGAGCTTGACCCCTAGGGCCCAACGTTCAAATGAGGGAACCGAATCCTCCTGCAACTTGTCTTCTGTCTCCACATGTGTGCCATGGCACGCGTGCGCGCGCACACACACACACACATTCTGAAAAATAGGGAGATGTGTGAGGAGTTGTTTTAATTTTTCCTCTCAGTAATGCAGATTGGTACCCATAGTCGATAGTGATCCAGGCAGTAAGACTCTGGGCATATTCCAAATGGGCACTAACAGGATTTGCTCATGGATTGAAGGTGGGGTATGAAGGAATAACAGGAGTAAAACAGAGCTGTAAGGATTTTTGCTTAGTTAACTGGAAGAGTAGAAATACCATTTTGGGAATCAGAGACGTCTGCAGGGAAAGAAGGGTTGGGGAGCGGACATCAGTTTGAAGTTGGTTGAGGTCTGTAGTTCAGAGAAGTCGTCAGGGTAAGTAGAGGGACCAATTAGATTAGGTGTATTTGCAGTCATAAGGTATGACGGGATTATTCAGAGAATGAATAGAGACAGAAATGAGGAAGACACCTCTGAACTGAGAAGGGGCAGTCCACTTTTTTAGAGGTTATTAGAGGATGAACTTCCTGCAAAATGGATGTAGCCAGAGGCCTAGGAGAAAGTTCAGAGAAAGTAGTACCCTACCAGTTGAGTACTTGTTTTTTTTTTTGTTTTTTTGTTTGTTTTTAGTTCTAAAAGGATCCAATCATTATGGCTAATGGAACAGATGCCTCTCAAACTCCCTAGAGCAGTGGTTCTCAACCTTCCTAATGCTGCGACCCTTTAATACAGTTCCTCATGTTGTGGTGACCCCCAACCATAAAATTATTTTCATTGCTATTTCATAACTGTACTTTTGCTACTGTTATGAATCGTAATGTAAATATCTGATACACAGGATATCTGATATGAGACCCTCAAATGGGTCACGACCCACAGGTTGAAAACTGCTGCCTTGGAGCATCAGGAAGCACAAAGTAGTGAAACTATTCCTTGAAGGAAGACTGCTGGCTGTATTTTTTGGTCTATACCGTTTGTAACTCAGGTTGATAAACAGAAACCAATCATTTAGTTGAACATACCTTGAAAGAAGTAATTTGGTTTCCAGAAAGGTTTAGTTTTTCCAGTTGTTCATTGGGGTCAAGACAAGGACCTTTAATTTAAAAATAAGATTAAAGAAACATTAGGGATGAGGATATAGCTCAGTGGCAGAGTGCTTGCCCGGCATGCCCAAGACCCCGAGTTCAATCCTCAACATCACAAAAATAATTAAGTTTCTTGTTCTACCTTTATTGTATATCCTGGCATCCTTGTGAGTTAAAGATGGCCATTATTTCCTGCATAGCAATAGAATTCATGATACCACTGTATAACCAGCAATAGTTATTACTGACTGGTAGTTACATATTTGAATCATAGATTTCAAAATAGGTAGGGAAGTGGGGGTGGATCCGGAAAGAGTTGGATGGATGTAAATATGATCAAAACCCATTGTGAGAAACTCTCAAAGAAGCACTATCTAAGAACCACAATCTAAGATAAAAATGTATGCAAAAGTAAAAGTGTTTTTCAATGACATAAAGTCTAAAAGAAACGACTCTAAGCACGTACTTTGAGAACGCATTAGCCCAGAGTCCAGAGGAAACAGTACATACCAATGCTGCTTATCAGGTTTCCTGCAAGATTGAGGTCTTTTAAGGTCTTCAGCGTCTGTAAGCCCTGGAAGTGTAGACAACACGTAATCTTAAAAACCATTAACTTTGATCACCCTGGTTATTTCCTTGGGTGTTCTACAGAGGAACATGGGTACAGTGAAGCCACCCCCTCTCACTTTAATGGAACCTGGAGAGAATTTGAAGAAGGAGCAGAAAGGAGTGGAGGGAAGAAAAGCGGAGTGAGCAGAGAAACAACGCATCTCACATCATGTTTATAATTATAGAGACAATGGTTCCTTCTAAAACACAACCTACACATTAGTTCTTCTTTTTACTTTATTAAAAAAAATTGTGCATGAGTGTTTTGCCTGCATGCATGTCTGTGTATCACGCGTGTGTCTGGTGTCCAGAGAACAGCAGAGGGCTTTGGGTTCCCTGGACCTGGAGCTACAGACAGTTGTGAGCTGCCATGTGGTTGCTGGGGATGGAATCCAGGTCCTCTGGAAGAACAGAGAGTGCTCTTAACCGCTGAGCCATCTCTCTCTAGCCCCACCTCAGTTCTTTTTGACAACAATAACTATGCTATTTATAAATATTTTGTCCTTGACACTGATTGTATGATCTCAGACACCGTGGTTTAAATGCCATAACAGAGTGAGCTGGCCTTACATGCAAATTATCAAAATTACCTCACCTCAATATTACTTATCATATTGTGGTTCAGCCAAAGAACTTCCAGTTTTATTAATTTCTCTAAATTTTGTATTTTGGAAATTTTATTGTAATATAAATATAATTTTTCCAAATTTCTACATTCTTGAAGACCTTCAATTCTCTGTGGAAAAGGAGATTGGAGACTGTCATTTATCTTGTCATCAGATTCAATTCATCAGATAAAGTAGGTTTCTGAGTCTTTTTTTCTTTTAAACACTACTTCATTGCAATATCAACACCCAAAAAGATAAACTAAAAATTTAAAACATACAACTTCTTTGCCGAAATACAGTTATATTTAATTTTGTACACTTTCTTTAAATTTTAATCAACTACATCAGCTTTATATTAATAAAATCACATACATCTGATTTTATAGGTGGTTTTCTTTTTGCCCAAGATCATCTAACACATTTTCATAATTTTTCAAAGGATAATATTTAATGATTACAAAATATTTTGTGAAATTCATAATAGCTTTCTTTACCCTATGTGCAGAATTTTCACATTTGATATTTTTAACCATTGTGAAAATGATGTAACAAATACTTTCACGCATGTAACTCTTCTCTGCTGTTGAATTCCTTCTCTAGTATAAAATTCTTAGGATAAGCGTTTCTGATTAAAAGGTGTGTACATTTCTATTGCTCATGATGCATTTTGTAGTGTTGCTTTCTAAAATACATGTCTAACCACTTAGTACCTAATTGAATCAATTTTACTAGTAAGCAAATATTGGCTGTGATCTGATTTGATATGTTTAACAAAAAAATTTATATTTTGATTCCTTAGGCCTGCTTTCACGTTGTACACATTTTTATCTTTGCCCATTTATCAGTTTTGATCCACACATGCTGCACATATTTTAATGAATTATTTTTCCAAAGCCAAGAATTCAGTATTAGATGCACCTCGTCATTTATCTTTTTAAACTTACCTCTATGCAGCATTCAGCAATCCAAAGTTCTTTAAGTTGTGAACAAGTCTCCAATCCTGAAATTTCCTTTATATCTTGAGCAACAATTGTAAGACTCGATAAGCTAGGAAACAATGATAATCCAACTATACGGGGATACCCTGAGAAAAACATCTCCAGTTTTGAAGTATCTGATCCTTCTTGTCCAAGCATCTCATAAGATAAACCATTGCACAAACACTGTTTTAAAAGAAAGAATTTCCATTATTATCTGTTCTAAATAGTTAAAAAATTGTATTTTGACATCACAAACTATAAAGTGCCCATTGAACTACACCATTCTTGTACTCCCACAAAAGAGAAAGTTGGATCACATACATGACTTCTATGCTTCCAAAAGTCATACAAGAGAAGGAATATCCCTCCTGTTAGTCCTCACAGCTCCATGAAGGAGTGTCAAAATGTTCTACTTAATATTCTTGCAAATATTATTGAAAAGAAATCAGGCTTGGACTCACCAGTTCTTTAATGATGTCACTTGAAGTTAAGTTTTCACTTTCAATCATCTTCCTTTAAAAAACAATGGTCATACTAATATATCTATTAAGGAAAATGGAAGATTGAGGTTAGTCCTAGAGTCATGGCGGTCCAAATGGAGAGTCATCTGAAAGCTACCAACTATGGCATTTCTGGGTCTCCACACAGACCTCCTTCCATCTCTAAAGCTTCCATCTACAAACGTTTTTAGTATTTTGAACTTAATACTGCCTCTCTATAACTCTATTTTGTTTAGTCCAAATAAAACAAATACAGTTTTTCTTCTAAACAATAAACCTTCAGCATACTTAAAAAAGCCATCTTTCACCCTCCCTCAAGACTTCGAATTGTTACCGGGTCTTCCTGCTTCTTTCCCATACATAGACTACAGCTTCGGTTTCTTATCAGGCTGTGGTGCCCTAAGTTGAACCCAGTTCTCTAAGCTGCAAAACAAGGACTTCTGGAATGTCGATATAGTTTCTGATCTATATGCTAGCTAAAAAACTGAAATATACCTAAGATACCTAAGAGCTATGTGATTTCTATATATACTAATAGATATTAAAGAAGAATTATTAAGGCTTATATGGCATGGCAATAAATATTTATCAAAATGAGGTCACTGGTATCTCTTTTGACACAGTTGCTCAATTAATATCTAAATGGCTTTAATACAATTTGACTAAATGTTCATAATTTTAAATATTTTCATTATGTAATTCATATACTAAAAAGTGGAGGAATCTTGTTTTTAATACAATGCTATAACAAGATGTGGGAAACACTGTATAATTTCATTAACCCTAACTCCCTCCTAGAAGTGTGTATCTGTAAATAAATGTGTGCATATGCATGATTATTGTAAGCATTACAGCTTAGAAGGTAAGGTATGCTGGCAGCCAGGAACCAAGAAATTCCACAAAGTCACACCACACAACAAGCCTCACACGAGAGATTTATTGGGAGGGAAAAATCCAGGGGCGGGGTGGCTGCCTCTGCTTGGGTGAGAAACAGCAGCAAACTGAACAGGATACAGGGCTTATCTAGAGTTTCTTGGGAAGGGGGTGGCGATTTGAATTCTGTGTTTACTACCTGTGCTCCCTGGTTACAAGCGCAAGACCTACAGCAAGCTGAGACGTATACCTGTGCCAGGAAAAAGATGGACCACTAGGAAGACTGAGGAAGGTACTCACATTAGATTGGGAGAAAAGCCGTTCATACAAACCATACCAAAATTCAAGACACCACAAAGAGAAGTTTTACTAAGCTATTTTTTAAAAAAAAATTTTAAAGCTGTTTTCAAACTCAGAGCACCAACTGTTGGTAAAAGGAAGCTATGGAGCATTCACGACGCAGCAGTGTTAGAGCAGCTTACAGCTTCTGTCTGTGCACGCAGGCTTTGTGAACTGGGGACACTCCCACCATGATGAAGGTGTGGCTTGGACGAGGACCCTCCAAAAGTCAGGTGCCATCAACAGAGTGTCATTAAGAGAAAAGGTCTTTAAGAGATCAAGAGGATTCCATCCTTTAAGATGGAATTGTTAGGACCCTAATCACAGCCTGATGGAGGGAGTCTGGTCCCCTTTTCCTCTTCCACCTTCTGCCATGTGAAGATCTCACCAGATACCGGAAGCCGGCGCCTTGTGCTTGGACTTCCCAGCACACAGAACTGTAGGAAACAAATGCCTATTGTTTCTATTTGGCTCTGGGTGCTTTGTTATAGCAACATGAAATCGACTAAGGCACTGAGCCAAGAAGAAGAGCAGGGGCCCTAGCCGGTGTCATAGAGCAGAATGCAACCAGAAAATTACCCCAGCCATTTATCCCGTCACTAATTTATACACCAAGGACCTAACAGGTACAAGCAAAATGGCAGAGGAGGGGAAAGAGAAGCCAGCTTCTGATATGGTGGAATTTGAGCAAAGAACTAAATACATAAGGTAAGCCATGAAGGAATTTAGATCACATGCATCCAGGCAGAGGGAACAGCAGTCAGACCGGCAGAGTGAGCATATGCTCGGCATATGTGCAGAACAAGGCAGATGGGTGTGATGGACCACTCTGAAGAAAATGGAGATGGACAGGACCTGCAGCCAGAGGAGCTTTGCAGGGCCAGCACCCCTGCTGCCTCATGGGCCCTTTCTGAGGACTGGATTTTTGGACAGCAAGAAATAGGACTTTGGGTGTGGCATCAGCTGTGTCCATATTGAAAAGGGACCCTCTGGCTACTCCATTGAACATAACACTGTAGGGATGAGGTGATTGGTTCTGTGATGGCTGATCTTGGTTGTCAACTTGACTACATCTGGAATCAACTCTAACCTAAGCAGCTTGGCACACCTGTGAGGGATTCTTTTCTTGATCAGATCATTTGATGTGGGAAGACCCACCCTAATCTGGACCATGCCTTCTGCTGCAGCCCACATAAAAAGCCACGGAAGAAGGAAGCTTTTGCTTTTTGCCTGCTTGCCTTCACTCTCATGGGCAAGCCCATTTTTCCTGCTGCTGAGACACCACTTTGCTGGTATTAGAACCCTACTTCCTCAGAATTCCAACACAGACTGAAGACCAGCTGAGGCATCCAGTCTTGGCTCTACTTAGAGATAGCCATTCTTGGACTAGCCAGACCACACCCACAGTCTGTAGCCATTCTAATAATTTCTCTTTTCACACACACACAGACACACACACACACAGAGAGAGAGAGAGAGAGAGAGAGAGAGAGAGA
>CABHPQ010150429.1:30138-50492 GCA_902168405.1 Peromyscus aztecus | reverse complement strand
TGAAGATCTTTTCCCATTCTGTGGGCTGTCGCTTTGCCTTGTTGACCGTATCCTTTGCTCTACAAAAGCTTTTCAGTTTCAAGAGGTCCCATTGATTGATTGTTTGTCTCAGTGTCTGAACTACTGGTGTTATACCTAGGAAGCGATCTCCTATGCCAATGCGTTCAAGACTACTTCCAACTTTCTCTTCTAGCAGGTTCAGAGTAGCTGGATTTATGTTGAGGTCTTTGATCCACCTGGACTTAAGTTTTGTGCACGGTGATAGATATGGATCTATTTGCAGCCTTCTGCAAGTTGATATCCAGTTATGCCAGCACCATTTGTTGAAGATGCTTTCTTTTTTCCATTGTACGCTTTTGGCTTCTTTGTCAAAAATTATATGTTCGTAGGTGTGCGGATTATTGTGAATCCATTGCTTTAAACTGCAGAGTGGTTAGGACAGAGAAGTGGCAGCCTTGGCTGCTGACTCCCCACCTCAACTTTTTTACATGGCGGTGGTATATTTATCATCAGCTCTGGGAGCCATGAGTACCATCAACTCTTAGAAGCAGTGGGTCTATGTCTTCATTAAAGCAGTGTATGGTCCAGAAACATTTTTTTTTGTACTAGCAAAGGCTAAATCCACCATGCACCACACTGCTGTGGCGGGAATCCACAGGATGCCACTTAGCTCATGGTGGCTGGTGGCCAGCTCCATCTTGCAGGCAGCTGTCAGGAGACAAGTCTGCACTACTCCTGGCTTGAGACTATGAGACTAGGAAGCCTAGTGTGGCTCCTTCTCTGTGGGTTCACAATCTTAAAGCTTTCTTAGGTCTATGTGGATCAATGCCCAATGGTGGTGTCTCCTGACTCAGCCTTCCTCTTCCCAGCTTTCTCCTCCTCTGCTTATCCCACCTATACTTCCTGTCTGGCTACTGGCCAATAAGCATTTTATTTATCAACCAATCAGAGCAACACACATTCACAGCATACAGAATGACATTACCATTACTTCTGCTACCCAAGTTCATAGATCTGTAACATACATGTACACATGAATATGTGATACAAATATGAGTAAAACAATGAGTGTGACTATTAAGTTTATGTGGAAATAGATTACATGGGAAAATAAATACAAAATTTATAAAAAAATAAATTAAAAGAAGTTCTTCTTTTAAGGAAGAAAAGCTTGTGAGAAGTATGGGTAGAAGACAGCCAGGTTGCTTGCTCAAAAATAGTAATGTGTGTGTTTTATGTAATTATATAAAAATGTGAATTCAATAAATAGAAAGTATGAGACAAACTCAGATAGATGTATGGTATGCTCTTGTGTGATTGACTGGAGAAAAAGAGCAGCTCAATCTCCATCTAGACTTTGTTAGTGCCTGAAAAAGCTCCCATAAATCATTGCACGTCCTCAGGCTCTCAAGCAGGTAAACACAGTATTTTTTACTTAATGGTACAGAAGAAGTACATTCTTGAGTTTATTTTCTGCCTATAATTCAGTAAAATTACAAATCAATTCCAGGAGTTTTATAAAGCTCATTATTAAATCTGAATGCAAGAGAAATCAAAATACAATTAGATTGACATCATACCTTGATATATATAAAGATTGTTCAAAGAAGAGGGTAAGGACTCTTACTAGTAAATAAACAGTTAAAAATGTCATTTATCCAGCAAGTTCTCAGCATTTTTCAAAACACAATGATAGACAAAGTTGAGACTATAGAGAAATGGGGTATATATTACATTATTGCTAGAGAAATTGGCATCAGTTCAACCCCAATATGCATCTTTTAACTAAAAAATTTATTGCTATGATCTTTTTAATAAAACATATACACAAACCAAATAATCAAAGGAGAATGTTGTATGTTGCAATTCTATAAACAATACCAAAAAATTGAATGTAAATCTAAAAATATTTTTGTACAAATGTAGACATCAGAAAATGAATGATGTGATATTATAGTGTGGATGTACAAAGATATCACTACGCATTATATAAAGAAGAAAGCTTCAGAAATGTAAAATGATCATTTGTAGCTTCACCGTTTTTACTTATCTATGATGCATAAATAAGGAAATATAAGGAAGAGTATGGATGTTAAACCATAAGAGTAGTTATTTGTGGGGAGTATTTTTGTGAGTAGAATTTAGTAGAACTTACACTTTTTGGAATACAATTCACCATGTCATAATCAGTGTTTGTAGTGTGATTAAGTTAGGTTTTTTTGAGATTATAATGTAATTACATTTCTTCCTTCCTTTTTCTCCTTACAAACTCTCAATATATCCTGCCCTACTCACCTTCAAATTCCTGGCCTCTTTCTTTAACCAATTTTTATTTCATGCATATATTTATGTATACATCTCTCTCTCTATATATAGAGAGAGACCTAACTGTAATCTGTTTAGTCTGTATGACCTTGCTTGTATGTACGTTTTCAGGGCTGACTATTTGGTACTGGACTATCAATTGCTGAGTTTCTTCCATGGGGAAGACCACCTCTATCTCTTGCAGTATTCCTTAGTTGCCCATAGTTCTTTGTATTGGGTTGAGGCCTCATGAGCTCTTTCCCATCCAGTTTGGAATGCCCATTTGCTATTATCCTTCTTCAGCTCATATCCTTCTTCAGTGAAGTCAGTGAGGCTTTTTGGATATAGCTTCTGACATTACTAGGAGACACAGTCTCACAACAAGCTCCCTGATCCTCTTGCCTTTACTAACTCACTATGAAACCTAAGAACAACATCAATGATTACCATGGCACAATAAAGTTAATTTTAAGACATAAATACTTTATCATGAATTTAACATATAAAAAGGCATTGTGGCATTAGTGTAGCCCACGAAGGACCTTTACACATAAATCCTTCATACCTTAAACTATACTGGACATCACTACTGTATCTATACTATTTCAAAATGGTTAATTAAAATGATTATTAGAGGCTAAATAGTATGTATTCCAAATGAAACAAGCTGTGGTATGACAACGTAGAAATGCATGGCTGGTTAGAAATGTATGAAATCTGGAAAAGTTTTGACTGGTCCTTCTCCTTGATCCTCAGTATCCCTGTGTGTAAGGAGTGGGAAGAGCGATTTCTCAAGTGAGTTTTAGTTCTTACATATTTAGTTACTTATCTTGTTTGGATGCTTGTGTTCATATTTTTATTTGCTTTACAATTAAGAGCAATTTTCAGAAGTTAGAGGGCCAAAAGGGAGGAGAAAGAGTGGAGATGGAGGAGAAGGGAGGGGAGGAAGAACAGGAGGATGAGAGGAAGAAGAGAAGGAGTCTAGACCAGCCTACAATTATGTATCATATCCACTCTTCATGTTCTTATTTTTAAGAGTTTTTCAACTATAACTATAATATGAATATAGCACTAATCAAAGTATGTTTTAAAGAGTCTACAAAACATAAAATTCTTCTTTTAAAGTATGGGGGATGAGAGGTGTGGGTGTGTGTATCTATCTATGTTACTCTCTGTGTTTCTGTCTGTGTGTACGTCTGTATTTCTGTATCTGTAGTGTGTGTGTGTGTGTGTGTGTGTGTGTGTGTGTGTGTGTGTGTGTGTGCGCGCGCATTTGCTCATGTCTGGACAGCTAGTTCACAACTGTATGAGAAAAAAAGCTAACACTAAATATATTCAGATTTATAAAGACTTCAAGCAGGTCATAAAGGCTGCCCACTAGAGAAAATGTATTCCCCCTACACACTTTTTCCCTTATTTACCTAGAAGACAATTTTATCATCTACTTCACTTTCAAACACTGTCTTTCAACACCTCCTCTCCAAATTTCAGTCAGCTGATGGTTGCTTCCTGTCTCACTTGAAGTACTGTGAAGAAACTTCCAGTCCCCACACACCTACTCACATCTGTAGTGATATACCCCACCTTCTCATTCCTAGTTGAGACCAACTATTTCCTTACTAAGACCAATTCTTCTCCTTGTATAGATGTTTCTAGTTCACTCACCAACCCTGAAACATCAGCTCACTGATTCCCCATTCTCTGTCCTTTAAATTTTTTAAAAATTAAAACAAAATTGTTTCATTTCTCCCTTTCCCTTTAGTCCTTCAAACTTCTCCCATGTGCTTTTACATTTTATTTGCTTTTGATTTTTTTCAGTGCACCATACCACATAACAGGTTTGACTGAAATTTTCTTACACATTTTGTCTTTGTTAATTTTTCTCCTCAACTCCAATCTCTATCCTCCATCCATTCCTGCTGGTTCCCTTCCTCATCTCAGAAGGCCGATTATTTCATGCATGAAGAATATGGTACTCTTTCTATGTTTATGAATATATATATGTATGTATGTATATTAGTACTAACTTATGAAGAATATCCAATATGATGGTTCATCTTAAAATTCATCACTCAGTGGAGTCAATTAATTATATTTACATACAGCCCAACTCCATATAACCACCACATTAGAGAAAGTACTACATCTTGTTTGACATAATCTTGTTTGACATTTCAAACATTAAAACACAGGTATTTTGTCACAGTTCTCTGCTCTCTCATGTTTTCATGGGAGTGACAATATAGACAACATCCCTGGCCTCTTTTTCCTTGGAGGAAAACTTGCTTTATTTGGATTATGTAATATTTTAATTTAAAAGAAAACAGGGAAAAATGACTTTGGAATGTTAGACTTGACAATTTTGTTTTTCTGCTCTGTATTCTTCTGTTCTCTCTAGACATGTGGTATGAAAAATGGCCTGTGTGGGTAGCCTGGGTTTTCCTCGCTGTGTTGGTTATAGGTGGACAACTCTTATCAGATTCAGGGATAAGAAAGGGAAGTAGATAAGGTCACTGGGCCATATACTTTAAAGTTTTTGTCAGTAACACAAATAGTATTTAAATATCCATCCCTAATTCCTTTGTATCTACTTCAAAATTGTCCAGAATTGAGGTGATGAAATAAGAGACAACATTATTGAATCTGCTAAAAATCCAACACATTCAAGAATGGAGATATTGATTCTAAGGGCCTGGATTTTTCAGGTATAGCCTGAAGCAAGAAGGATATGATGGGAAGACAAAGACTCTAGTCATTTTGACTTCTAACACCATTTCTCATACTTATTGGAATGCTTTATATAGAGTGAAGTTATTTGATTTCTTGTTACCTCTCTCCCAGATCCATTCAATGGCATGAATGAATACTTTACTAGTTTGTTAAAGAGTAAATGATGTTCATAGAATGTCTACCAAGAAGCCTGATACAAATGTGCACAGCAAGAATTATTGTCTTTCCCTTTTGTCAATAAGCCACTGAGCAAATAACTGAAATCAAGGAGAAAGATTATATTTAAGAACTACACAATGTTAAACGGTGGAAGCAACATTTTTCAGCAAATGGCCAGTATTAAATTTTGAAAAGAAAACAACATAAATTTTTCTTTGAAAGGGGAGAGATCTCATACTAGCAACTTAACAGCACACCTGAAAGCACTAGAGAAAAAAGAAGCAAGCTCACCCAAGCAGAGTACAAGGCAGGAAGTAATTAAACTCAGAGCTGAAATCAATGTACTAAAACAAAGAGAATAATACAAAGAATGAATAAAACAGAGTTGATTATTTTAAAAAAAAATCAACAAGATAGACAAACCACTATCTAAACTAACAAAAAGATGGAGAGGGAGAGAGAGAAAGAGACAGAGAGAGAGAGAGAGAGAAGAGGGAAGAGAATATCCAAATTAACAAAATCAGAAACAAGGAAGGGGGACATAACAAGAGACACCTAAGAAATTCAAAGAATCATTATTTCATATATTAAAAGCCTATACGCCACAAAATTATAAAATATAAAAGAAACGGATAATTTTCACAATAGAAACCACTTACAAAAATTAAATCAAGATCAGACACATGGACATATGACCCGAGGAAATAGAAGCAGTCATAAAAACAAAAACAAACAAACAAAATGGGGCCAGATGGTTTTAGTGCAGAATTTTACCAAACTTTTAAAGAGCAGCTAACACCAATACTTCTCAATTTATTCCATAAAATAGAAACAGAAGGAACATTGCAAAATTCATATTATGAGGGCACAGTTATCCTGATACTCAAACCACACAAAGATTCAACAAAGAAAGAGAATTACAAACCAATTATACTCATGAACATGGATGCAAAAATACTCAATATAATACTGTCAAACTGGATCTAAGAACACATCAAGAAGATCATTCACCATGATCAATTAGGCTTCATCTCAGAGATGGGTCAACATACTAATATCAGCCGATGTAATCCACCATATAAACAAACTGAAATAAAAAAAATACATGACCACCTAATTAGACGCTGAGAAAGCCTTTGACAAAATCTAGCACTGCTTCATGATAAATGTCTTGGAGAGATTAGGGATATACGGGTCAGACCCAAACATAATAAAGGCAATTTCCAGCAAGCCAATAATCAACATCAAATTTAATGGGTAGAAGCTCAAAGCAATTCTACTAAAATCATGAACAAGACAAGGCTTTCCATTCTCTCCATATCTATTCAGTATACTAATTGAAATTCAGGCTGGAGTGATAAGACCACTGAAGGTAATCAAGGGGACACAAAGTGGAAAGGAAGAATTCAAGGTATTGTTATTTGAAGATGATATGATAGTGTACATAAATGACTCCAAAAATTCTACCAGGAAACTCCTACAACTGATAAACATCTTTAGTGAAGTGGCTGGATACAAACTAACTAAAAAGAATCAGCATCCTGCCTATATACAAATGATAAATGAGCTGAGAAAGAAATCAGGAAAAAATACCTTTCACAATAGTCACAAATACTATAAAAAAAAATCTTGGGGTAACTCTAACCAAGCAAGTGAAAGACTTGTATTACAAAAAAATTTTCAAGTCTTTGAAAAAAAACTGAAGAAGATATTAGACGACAGAAAGATCTCCCATGTTCATGGATTGGTAGAATTAACGGTAAAAATGATCATCCTACCAAAAGCAATCTACAGATCCAACACAATCCTTATAAAAATTTCAACACAATTCTTTCTTTACAGATCTCAAAGGGTAACACTCAACTTCATCTGTAAAAAAAAAACCAAACAAACAATAAAATCAGGATAGCTAAAATAATCCTGTATAATAAAAGAGCATCCAGAGGTGTCATCATCCTGGATTTCAAGCTGTACTACAGAGCTATAGTAATAAAAACTTAATGGTATTAACATAAAAAGAGAGATGTTCATCGGTGGAGTCCCAGGCATAAATCCACACACCTATAGCATCTGATTTTTGATAAAGAACTCAAAATACACAATGGGGGAAAAAAGGAAATATTCTTCAACAAATGGTGCTGGTCTAACTGGATGTCAGCATGTAGAAGAATGCAAACTGATCCATATCTATCACCCTGCACAAAATTCAAGTACAAGTGGATCAGAGACCTCAACATAAAACCAGACACACTGAACCTAATAGAAAAGGAAGTGAGAAATAGCTTTGAACTCACTGAATGGAAGACAGTTCCCTGAACAGAACAACAATAGCACAGGCACTGAGAACAACAATCAATGAATGAGACCTCCTGACACTGAAAAGTTTCTGTAAGGCAAAGGGCACTGTCCAAGTGACAAAACATCATCCTACAGAATGGGAAAAGATTTTCACCACCTCCACATTAAACAGGGGACTAATCCAAAATATTTTAAAAAACGTAAAAAACTAGGCAACAGCAAAGCAAATAATCCAATTTAAAAAAAAAATGGGGAACAGATCTAAATAGAGAATTCTCAACAGAGGACTCTTGAATGGCTGAAAAACATTTAAAAAATGTTCAACATCTTAGCCATCAGGGAAATATAAATCAATAATACTTTATGATTCCATCTTTCACCTGTCAGAATGTCTATGATAAAAAAAAAAAATACAAGTGACAGCTCATGCCAGCAAGGATGTGGATCAAGGGGAATGCTCCTCCATTGCTGGTAGGAGTGTAAACATGTACAGCCACTATGAAAATTGAGAATTGATCTACCTCAAGACCCAGCTATACCACTCTTGGGCATATACCTAAATGACGCTCCGTCCTATCACAAGGACACTTGCTCAACCATGTTCATTGCAGCTTTATTCATAGTAGCCAAAATCTGCAAATAACCTAGATGTCCCTCAACCCAAGACTGGTTAAGGAAAATGTGGTACATTTACACTCAGCTGATAGAAACAATGACATCATGAAATTTCCTGGCAAATGGAAGGAACTAGAAAAGATCACCCTGAGTGAGGTAACCGAGATCCAGAAAGACAAACATGTCATGTACTCACTTATAAATGGATATTAGCTGTTAAGTAAAGGGTAACCATGTTACAATCCACAGACCCAGACAGGCTAAGTAACCAGGAGGGCTCAAGGTGAAATGTGTGGATCTCCTTAGAAAGGGGAAATAAAATAGATTTTGTGGGTGGACTGAGGGCAAGTTGGGATCGGAACAGGAGAGATAAGTTTGGAGGTGTGAGGAGGTGGAGGAAGAAAGTACTCAGAGAAATGACTGGAATTTGGGGGACATAGAGGTGATGTAGAAACCTAGTGCAGTGGAAACTCCCTGGAAGCTATGAGGGTGATCCAATGAAGTCCCTAGTAATTTGTAGTGCAAATTAGCTCAACCTGGCCATCTTCTATAACAAGGCAAGTCTCATCAGCCACAAAACCTTCAACCTACAATCTGTCCTTCCTGCAAGAGGTGTTGGGGTAATGGTGGTACAGAATTTGTGGGAGTCCAACTTGAGGCCTAGGCTAGGAGAGGGGACCCATGCCTGACACTGACTGGATAGCCAGGAACCAGAGGCAGGACAGCCTAAAGAACCAGGATAGAACCAAACAGTACTGGCAAAAGAACAAAAAAGGAACTGAAATGATTCTTAATGATATAATGGCATCTGTTATAGATTGGTGCCTACCCCAAGTATCATCAGAGGAGTACCATCGAGCAACTTGGGAACAGATACAGAGACCCACAGCCAAAGGACAGGTAGAGCCAGGGGAATCCTTTACAAGAGGGGGAGGAAGGATTGTAGGAGCCAGAGGGGATTGGCAAGGATACCATGAGAACTTGGCTCACAAAATCAAATAAACAGAGCCCATAAGGGCTCACAGAGACTGAAGAGACAAACAAGGACCCTTTATGTGTCTCAACTAGGTCATTGCATATACCTTATGACTGTAAATCTTGTTGTTCTTGTGGGACTCTCAAGAGTGGGAGCAGGGGGTGTCTCTGACTCTTTTGCCTATGCTTGGGACATTTTTCCTCCTATTGGGTTTCCTAGTCCAGCTGTGATATGCGATATAAGGTTTTATGCATAGTCTTATTGTAATTTGTTAAGCCGTATTTGTATTTGGTGGATAACCCTTGGAGGCCTGCTTTTTGTTTGTTTGTTTTTGTTTTTGTTTTTTTGTTTTTTGTTTTTTTGTTTTTTTAAGGGAAATGGAGGAGTAGTGGATGGGGGTATTTGAGAAGACACTGGGCGGAGTGGAGGAGTAGAAATTGCAATTGGAATGTAATGTATGTCAGAAATATAAAAGAAAAAAATCTTTTGAAACTGAAGGAGACAAGTGAAAAAAAAATAAAAAGATGCCAGTCAATCTGTCCAGACTATCTACAGTAGCTGATGTGGGTGGATTAAGAGGACCCTGGATTCTTCCAGCTCACTACTTATGTTCTCCATAATTACATTGCTTATTCCTTCCACAAGCTGCTTTTGGACTCTTAGAACAGCCAGATGTTCTCTGTATTGGAACACTGACACCCACTGGTTATTTCTAATAGTGACCAATACACTCTTCCTTAAAAATAAAATTCCTCACAAATGACAATCCTGATAGATATTTGCAAGGTTAAGGGAGTATTACAGAAGCACATATTGAGAAAGGAGGAGAAAGAGTAACACACAAGCTTAAGAGGAATAGTCAGTGAACTGGGAATGTTTGACAAGCAAGAACACAGTGGTCAGTCATTTCCACCCTCAATCTGTACAAAGAAATCTCAAGAGTTATCTCCTAAAATATACCTTATAAATATTTGAATCAAGTAATTTTTTTTGTTTTGGTTTTTTAACAGCCCTGGCTGTCTTGGAACTGGCTTTGTAGACCAGGCTGGCCTTGAATTCACTGAGAGCCACCTGCCTCTGCCTCCCAAGTGTTGGGATTAAAGGTTTTGCACCACCACTGCCTGGCTTGAATCAAGTAATTTTAAAACTTATCTAAAATGATAAAACAGGTGAACAAGACTGCCTTGATCATGGCTCCCTCTCTCTGGAGGTACCCAGTGGAAGTTGTAAGTGATGTGGAGAAGCGTCCCAGCTTAAATCGCTGCGTGCATGATATGCAAGGGCTCAGAGTAAACCTGAGGTTATGCAGCTTAGAAGGTAATAGCTCTCATAATGAAAGCTAACTCCATGGATATACGAGTTATGGAAATGTGTTTTTAATTTTAAAATTTCTACTGAATTTAGAAATGTGGGTGTTTCCCAAACCAGAGACTTTGCTATCAGTCATCAATTTTAATTACTCATTATAGCAAGTTATTAGAAGTATCTGTAATTGTCCACATGTGAGATAATTTTTGTCACTCCATATAGAATGACTCACTCTCTCTTTCCTCATAATTCCTGACCTTTTAAAAACTTCAGGTTTCATGATAAAACTAATCTTGGCTATAAAAGGGACCAATCTGTCTAGCTGGTAGAACCACATTCTGAGATCATGTTAATTTTAGAGGAAGTCAGCTCTCTTCTTACACCATATGGGGCCCCAGGATTAAACTTGGGTCATCAAGTGCCTTTATGTGCTCAGTCATCTTGCTGGCTACATTTTTACTCTCCCTATTAAAATGATGAAAGATAAGCAAGTTTTGTGTATCAGTGACTCGACTATGTTGCTCTGTTCTTAATATTAAGCAACCATCAAAGCATTAAAGGGAGGGAGAGTATTCTAAGGCCAAGGGTTGCTGTAGCATTTCAGGCAGATATTTTACCACTTTCATTTTTTAAATAGTTTCATTATGGGACTCAAAGCAACTGCCAGCAGCAGAAGCAGAAGGGTGTGATGATATATTGTGCACCCCAGTATATTGTGTACCCTAATAGTGTACCGTAATAAACTTATCTGGGGTCAAAGAACAGAACAGCCACTAGATTAGACGTAGAAGCCAGACAGTGGTGGCATACATGCCTTTACAGAGATACATCTGGATCTCTGCAAGTTCAAGGCCACACTGGAAACAGAGCCAGGCATGGTAGCACACACCTTTAATCCCAGCACTTGAGATCTCATGTCTTTGCTTGAGAAGGACATACACCTTTAATGCCAGGAAGTGAGAGCAGGAAGCAGAAAGGCATGAGGACCAGGAACTAGAGGCTTTTGAGCAGTTTAGCTGAGATCCATTCTGGTGAAGAGTCAGAGGCTTTCAGTCTGAGGAAACAACATCAGCTGAGGAATTAGCGAGGTGAGGTTGGCTGTGGTTTGTTCTGCTTCTCTAATTTTTCAGCATTCACCCCAATATCTGGCTCCATGTTTTTTATTTATAAGATCATTTAGCAGTTCGTGTTACAACAGGGTTTTAATAAATTCATATTTAATGAGAACACATTTACTTCAGGTACCTGGAATAATTTTTTGTACATAAATCACTGCACATAAAATCAGTTGCCAACAAAAAGGAGAAACAACCTCACTATTTAATGCCAATTATTAAGGATAACAGTTTAATTTTATTTATTTATTTATTTATGTGTGTTGTGTGTATGTGTGTGTGTGTGTATGCATGCATATGCACATGTGTTTTGGGGGGTTGGGTAGGCAATGCATGTGTGCATGTGGAAGTCAAAGGACAACTTTAAGCAGTCAGTTCCTTTCTTCCACCATGTTGGTTCCAGGAACTGAACTCAGGTCATCAGACTTGATGGCAGGCTCCTTTATCTAATGAGCCATTTTGCTGACCCTATAAAGAATACTAAACTATGTTGTCTGCATTTCTTTGCTTGAAAAACCTATAGCAAGACAACTCAGGCAATAAGCAATAGTGACGGTATCTGTATTTACATGGGGTGTTTCAACCATCTCCCTCTCAGTTCACACTGGAGCCTAATTATCCCATGAGAACTCCCAAGGTGCATGAATAATAACACAATGATTTGAGGCAGTCATCCTAAGTTAGACAGTTTCTTCAGAACACAAAATGTAAAATGTCAAGGGGAGGACCTGAGAAGTATTTACCTCAAAGAATTCTGTTTCTCAGATATACCTCCAAATAATAACATCTTCAGGAAGAAATCAGAGAGATATATTACTAAGAACCTTTAAACACCTCAGTCTGATCTGTTAGTTAATATTGATGTTAGGTACTTACTTCCCACCTGGATTTTTATATAAATACATGATTTTATCTGTCTTATAGAAATAGCAATAACTTTTAACTATATAGTATCATTGAGCATTGCAAAACTTAGTGTCTAAATTATTGTCATTTATGTGTGTGTACCATTTACTGTTAAATAGGTACTACATACCAGACCCAGGAATCATTTAATATTCTCAGTTTCAAAAACATTTGTGTTGGCTCATGTGATATATCCAGTTGGCTAAGCAATACTCCTCTCTCTCCAACCCTCCTGCTTTCTGGGGAGTCATACAGAAATAAAGATGTGTCTACTTTAGGAATTTCTTGCCCTTTTGTTCCAGACACACACTTGACAGTAGAACTGGTCTGAAATTGAAAGACAGAGAGGAGGTTTCACTCATTCATCTTAGTTTACTTCTGGGCATTAGGTCTATTTGCTAACCATTCACTGAAAAGCAACCACGAAAGGGTTCGGATTGTAATTTCATGTGAAGTTGCATTTTCAGAACTGACAAAACGGAAAATGCAAAAACCTGCTCTACCTGCTGAAATGGGATCCATTTGTGTCTTTCTCAATAGCCTGCCTCAGATTATCAAAGATGATAAAACTGTGAAATCAATGTTCACTTCATCTTCAAAGCAACTACGGGAGAAAACGTAGATAGTTTTACATCTAAGCACACTGACCCATCCTTGCTGGAGTTGGTGAATCAGACCCTCCCAGGCCTCCTGAGTGTCCAACCCCAGGAACTTTGCCCCCTGGCTTTGCAGATATTCGGATTATTTATAGGAAAGAGCGCCACTGTCTGCTTTCCAGATTATTCCATGATGACAGTATCCTCTGCAGAGCAGATCCCCATGGAACTTTGGAAGTGAAAGTGTGTGGATCCACAGAAGGTCATTCTAAGACTCTTCAGAGGTTAACAATTTACATTATTTGACAATTCCTTAATCTTAGTAGACAAAAGGAAATAGGAGAATAGTGTGGACTTAGTAGTTTATAGACATATTAAATGATCTCATCCTTAATATTAATATTAATATTTAAGGTTAATATTTTTTGCTCTAAGTTTTTCCATGATTAGATGAGTCCTGAACATTTATTGATAAAAATATATACACTAATGATTGTGTGTTCTTCTTGACTGTGCTGTTGCGTGTCCTCATTACCCCTGAACTTTGCTCCATGGCAAGCACACTCAGGCTTTGGAGGACTAACCCGACTGTCTCCAGATGGAAAGCAGAGCTCCCAGTAGGCTGAGCAGTCAGCCATCTGTTAGGATGATCATATCCTAAGCAAAAGGTGGTTTATGCCACATCATTCCATGTGAGGAGACAGCAAATGAGAAACCTTAAGGCCTTTCAGAACTCACAGAATCTTTCATGTCAGATTCCCTGCAGGAAGACAATCCCAAATTAGAAACACATGCTTCACTGGAGAGCGTTCATCTGCCACCACCTAAGGGGCTCCATTTTGAGTGATGAAGGCATCACACAGACTGTAGTAGGACACTGTGGCTTCCATCCAAGTGCATTTTATAAATCGGCGCATGCAAAGAGAAGGGACCTTTCAGCATCACTCTTTATGCGGCACATCTGAAACCCACACTCCTACACCATGCAAATGAGTAAATGAGATTACACACATAAAATCATTAACATGGCACCTGGAACGTGTGCCCATTGCATGACATTATAAAAACATAGATTGGGAGGTGACATTTACATGCTAACTTTTAACTATTTCAAAAAAAAGTAATTTAATGCTCTTTAAAAATAATGACAACACAGAGAATAAGACACAGCCAATAAGTACATGAATTATTGTAACAATAGTAGTCCCATCATTTTATAAGACATATCTTGCTTGATAAAATGTTTTTAGATTCTTGCTTTACTACAATTACAGTTACTTTGTTGCCAATTATGAATATTATGAATTTCATTTTTTGCTTGCATTTCTGTTTACAAATTGCTAAATGGTCTTATTAATAAAAAAAAAAACAGAGCCAGATATAGGGGTGAAAACCTGAGAGATCAGAGGAATAGGAAAAGCCACAAGCTAATCTCACCTCACCGACACCTCAGCTTCCAAAGAGACCTATTTCTTGTATGCCCATGCCTATTTTCCTTTCTGTTCTGCCAACTCATTTCCTCTCTCCTCTCACCTACATCACTTCCTGTCTGTCTGTCCAGACCTCCAGACCTCTACGGTTAATGCTGGAATTTAAGGCGTGTGTCACCATGCTTGGCTCTGTTTCCAGTGTGGTTCTGAACTCACAGAGATCCAGACAGATCTCTGCCTCTCGAATGATTGGATTAAGGGTGTATGCTACCATTGCCTGACTTCTATGTTTAATATAGAGTCTGGCTTTTTCCTCTGATCCTCAGATAAATTTTATAGGGGGACACAGATAAAATATCACCACACATTTCCTCTCTCCAAAGAGTTTGAAACCCAGATTCTTGTCCAAGACATGCTCAAAATTTTGTAAACAATAAAAAATTCTGAACTTTATTATGATAATGACTGTGTGGTTACACAGTGAAGGACATAGGCATTTTCTACTCTCTTCTTGAGTTTCTCTGGCACAAAAATCAGTCAGTCAGATCCTAATGTCCTATGGGAGCATATGGGAGTGGCATTTCTGCGGCTGTTCAGTAAAATGTGCTAGTGCAGGGTGTCCTGCAGATAATCCCTGCCAGCCACCTAGAGCAGCATGGTTAATAAAGCCATGTCTTTTTGGAGATTAGGAACTCTCCTGACATGTTATAGTGAATTCTGGACAGATTAGAAGTCCTTCCTGTTCTGAGAGAGTAGGCCTGAAAATAAAATAAAAATACTTCACAGTTTCACATTTTAGCACCACAGGTAGTAACTGCTTTCAAAGTAGCTGTGGCTATAGAATGTAGCAGGAAAACTCTTTTGACAATGTAATAGTACTTGCCATACATGGAGTAAGCAGTCATAACATTTGAGACATCTCTTGTCACCTCCAGTTGTGCTGCCTTTGTAAGAGTTAACAACTGGGAAAATTCATCCTTGAGAACCAGTGAGGTGAGCACAGATCCCCTGGAAAACACTGTGGGGTTGGAGGAGTGGATACTGTTTTTAGCTCTCTGGAAATGAAACAAAGATTTACTGCTATCCAAGTGGATCTTATTCTAGAAAAAATAACTGAGCTAAAATCAGCAAGCTTCAGTTGTTTTGACATACTTTAGTCCCATCACATTCCCTCTAGCTCTACGAGAGCCCTAAAATGGAACAGCACACCACCACTCTGAAGGTATGAAGTTGGGCAATCCACCAATGGAACACAGTAAATTCAGAGCCCCCTAAGGATTTATCCCCAGACACTTGTCACCATTTAATATGTTTGGTGGCTCTCTAGAAGATTCTGCTTTCCTTGCAAGGCTGTCTTCATTTGCCTTGTCTTTTAAATCACACAAAGCAAAATGACAAATGGTAACAAGTATCATTTCTACTGGTTGTGTCCATGTCAGAGGAGCAGCAGACGGCAATTGAAGTTCAGGTGTCAGCCCACCAGTAGGAAAATTCCTGATGGGTGAATCTAGGATAGGCAAGGCCCCAAGACCACAGACCCTAGAATGTCTTGTTTCTGCTGTGCCTTTATATGTTCGCTGCTGTTATCATTCTATGGTCTCTGACATGGTGTGAATGGGTGTGGGGAGATCCTCACTTCCTGTAATATAGTTTGTTTATCTTATGTAAACATCCCATCCTACTGAACATTTTTACCTGTGGATTATAATGAAAATGATTTCGTCCTAAGCTGTACTGTCTAATTGATAATAGTAACATTAGTTTAAATAGAGTTTTGATGGTAAAAAATAAAATAAGGAAGTGTCACACAGCTAGAACACATGAGTTTCTACTGAGGAGCTGTATAGACTGTGGCTTAGGTTAATGATTAAGAAAAACAATTGAGTCCCAGTTAGCCTAGCTAGTTTAAATTCTTTTAGCCTTAATGTTGGGAGATGTGTTCATAGGTTACAGAGTGCATCACAACTGAAACAAAGCTTTGAAAATAACTTAAAGTTAGACTAAGATGTTTTTGTCAAATAGCTTTGAGGTGAAAAACCCAAGAAGATAATCTAAAGTTTCAGAAAGGCACATAGTTGAATGCTGAACTCTTTAAGGCCAGGGAACAAGAACAAAGCAGCCCACTTATTACTAGCTGAAGCACTTTTCTTGCTAGGATTGGTTGATGACCAAAGATGATTAATATCTTGTACCCATTTTTGCCCTCAATATCCTGACACAAAAAAACTATTGATGAGTGGGTATGTACCCTAAAAATTTAAAGTAGTGTTGACTGATTCTTTTTCATACATAAAAGTTTAGGTTTGTGATTCCTTATAAGGTTATCTTTCAATATAAGTAATAAAGTAATTGGCCCTTTCTTTGTAACTGGTTAATCTATAACAAGTTGCTTGGGTACTAATATATGTGGGTTCTTGGGAATATTTGTTTTTCACATGTAATACCTAAAATGTTTAATCATGTAAGGGATATGTAAAACATGCTGTTTTTTTTTAACTGTTTGTTTTGTATTCATTGTAACCATTCACTTGAAAAAACAGAATGTAACCACACTGTAATTCCTATATTGCTTGAAAAAACATTGTTAGGGTATATAAGCTGCAGAAAAAGAAGTATACAATAGAAAGAACACAAAAAGAACACAGAAGAATAGAGAATAAAAAAGGAAAAGTGAGGGTCTGTTTCCCTTAACTTCAGTCAGATAAGAAAGTCTAGTATGTGCCAATTCTGTAGATTTCCCTTTGAACCCTGTGCTGCTGGAGGCTGCCCCCACCCAGGCAGCAATACTTTCCACATGCTTATTGTCTTGGTCCATCTATTTTGCAGAAATGTCTATTCACATCACTTACCTGACTTTTGGTTTCATTTGTCAGCTAGTTTGAGGTTTGTATGCGTTCTACGTACATTTTAGATTTGAAATTTGTAAAATTTCCTACAGTTTTGTGTCAGTGAAAAGCTTTTTTAGTCAAAAACTTAGAAACTATCAGTTCAGAGAGAGAATATCCTGAGAAGGTGTTTGCTGTCTGTATTGCCACAGGGTTAAAACCTTTATATGTGAAAAGTGGTCATAGGAGATAAGAAAAAGATTGCTTGTAGCTGTATTTTGAATGACTAATTTCTAGATTGCCAGTAAACTTATATTTTAGCCTGTTATCCATATGATCTAAGATAGAGGCATCAAGGGAGTCAAAAACAGATTCTTTAATGTTACTTTTATTGAAGCATTTCATAATGGGGTCCATCTATACTGAAGGCTGTCTTCATTCCAGATCTTGAAAACTTGCCTTTAACCCATCTTTCTCTTCTCTCATCCTCCTTCTCCCCTCTGACCCCTCCTCTGTTCCCTAGCACCTCTCTCCCTTCCCCTCCTCTCCCCTCCTGTTCTGTTTCTCTCTTCCAATGCTCCTGCTCTGTTACTCCACTAATTTTCATTTTTAATTGAGACTATATTTATTTCAAGACATTCAAAATTATCCTAAGAAAAATAACCCAAGTATGAACACTATGACTTGGTGAAACTGTGAGACAATTAAGTACTGTGCATGGATTTCTTTCTCACTTAGATTGCCAGACTCTAACCAAATGAAAAGAGGTACAAATCTCTGCTGTGCAAATTGAAGGGCAGCCAGTAGAGGGCAGGGTTGCTTCAGCTATAACCAAGTAATTGCTGCTACTTTAATTCACAGAAATGAACTATAAGGATAATTTTATCAAAGACTAGAGAAAATATTTGGTGAAAGGAGAGGTCAATGTACCAGGTGTTAGATGAGATTTCATTTGCACCATTTGCAAGCCAACTCACCAGCACTATCCATTAAAATCCAAAGGCAAGGGACATTAAATACAGGAAGATTATTAACATTTTTGTTGGAGAGTACTTCCAGAGTGAAAACATCAGTGGGAATCCAGTAAACTGTTTTATCTTACATAGAAGTAGAGGCATGTATAGATGTATGAAATTGACTTTGGGAAATGTGATTTAATCTGTTGTATTCCTGTCAAACAAAGTAAGTAGTTCTTAAAGATTTGGGGAACAAGCTACGAGTTATGCTATATTAGTTTGCTACTTCTTTTACCTTTTTTGTTTTGTTTGCTTTTTTGAGACAGGATTTCTCTGTGTAGCACTGTCTGTGCTGGAATTTGCTCTGTAGACGAGACTTGCCTTGAACTCACAAAGATCTGTCTGGCTCTCCCTCCCAAGTGCTGGGATAAAAGGCATGCACCATCACTGCCCAGTTTTCTTTTACTTTTTTAATTAAAATTTTAAACTAAAAAAAATTACATCACTTCCCCCTTTCTCTCTCCTACTTCCTACCTCTCCCGTCTTAGCAACTCCCTCTACAACTGATGGCCTCTTTCAAAAAAATGTATTGCTACACAATCAAATGCTTAAATATATAAATACAGTGTGCTGAGTAATTAAGTGTGGCTCAGATGTATGTGATTTCAGTGTTGTCTGTTTTGCATTGGATAACTACTTTGGGGGCTATTCCATGTGAGAGTGCTGTGGATATCACTGTATAAATAAAATGCTGATTGGCCAGTATCCAGGCAGGAAGTATAGGCGGGACAAGCAGAGAAGAGAATTCTGGGAAGTGGAAGGCTGAGGCGGGGAGACACTGACAGCCGCCGCCATGAGAAGATGTTAAGGTACCAGTAAGCCACGAACCACGTGACAACTTATAGATTAAAAGAAATGGGTTAATTTAAGATATAAGAATAGTTAGCAAGAAGCCTGCCACGGCCACACAATTGATAAGTAATATAAGCGTCTGAGTGACTATTTTATAAGTGGGCTGTGGGACTGCGGGGGCTTGGCGGGAGCCGGAGAAAAACCCCAGCTACAGGAGAGTTTATCTCTCCCCCTCTCAGCAGTCACGAGTTAACTGCAGTTCTTTGTCTAGAAGTAAGACCCCTGGATATTCCCCCCTTATGCATTAGCATGTCAGTTCACGTGATCATTGCTTAGGTCTTGTTTAGGCAGGCATACTGTTGTGACAGCTATCATGGGTGCCGCTTTTCTGCCATTTCTAGGAGACACAATCTCACCGGAGACCCCAGGCTTCTGGCTCTTACAGTTTTTCTGCTCTGCCCCCAGTTCCTCGGTGTTCCCCGAGCCTTAGGTACAGGAAATTTGATGTAGACTTATCAGTTGGAGCTGGGATTCTCATGATCTCTGTATTATAGCTAGTTGTGGTTTTCTGCAATTGTCTCCATTTGCCGTCAAGTGAAGCTTCATTGATGAGAGGTGAGAGCTATACTTATCTGTGGGCATATGGATAAATTTTAGAATGTACTTTGGAATTATTTTTGCCTAGTAAAGTGGAAGCAATAGGTTCTTTTTTAAGTTTGATGACCTCACTAGCCCCAGTAGTAGACCAGGTTTCTAGTACCAGCTATAATGTCCCTCCCATTGAACAATCTTAATTAAAATTAGACATCTGCTGGTTGCCACAAAGGTATGAATGCCAATACTGAACCTTTACAGATGTCATGGACATCACATCTGGGTAGTACTATTTATTGTTCCCCTCCTTTGAGAGCTTACAGAGTACTTTCTGATCCTATGAATATTAGACATCAAGAAGGAGGCTTCCAGGTTGATCCTTATCAAATCTTCTGAGTCCTATATCTAAAGTTTGTAGTATCTTCAGCACTGGAGATTTACCTTCAATGTCTAAGAGGCAACTGAGGGCAACACCAATAGCCTATGCTGTTCTGAGAGTCAGTTGGATGATCCTGACCAAGAACATGAATGTAGGTTTCTTGAACCAGGTACTTGATTTTTTGTTAGTCTATGGCTCTTGTGGAGAATACTGTCAACACAAGCCAAGTGGCATAACTCTATTTAGTGCATGTGAGCACACCTGTGCGCTTGCACGCGCCACACACACACACACACGGGGGGGGGGGGGGG
>CABHPQ010150429.1:0-16644 GCA_902168405.1 Peromyscus aztecus | reverse complement strand
TGTGTGTGTGTGTGTGTGTGTGTGTGTGTGTGTGTGTGTGTGTGTGTGTATTAGATGTTTCATTTATTGTTGAGCATATAACAGTCACTTACTCTCAGCACTTAGGCCGACTGCAAGTCTCTACAGTTAACACTGTGAGCACCAGTCCACTAGGTTGAAGCTTCCAACTTAGTTCCAGCTTGTTTTCTGTGTCTTGTATTGAAAGTCTGTGTTATCTTCACCAACAAAGTCTTACCATCTAGCTCTTGTGGATAATCAAGAGCAATGATAATAACCTATATGTTTTGGGAGATACTGGTGACTACCTGATTGGCAAATCATAGGACACTATGCCCAAATTAGTAGAACACATTTATGGTGACCTGCTGTGGAATAATCCTCTTATATACTGTAAAGACTTGTCACTCAAATTGGTTTAATAAAATGCTGATTGGCCAGTAACCAGGCAGGAAGTATAGGTGGGGTGACCAAACTAAGAATGCTGGGAAGAGGAAGGACAGAGTCAGGAGTCTCCAGCCAGACACAAAGGAAGCAAAATGAGAATGCCATACTGAGAAAAGGTAGTAAGCCTCATGGCTAAATATAGATAAAAATTGTTGGTTAATATAAGAGCTAGTTAGTAATAAGCCTGAGCTACTAGCCAAGCATTGATAATTAATATAAGCCTCTATGTGGTAATTTGGGAAGCAGCTGCCAGATATTTGGGAGTTGCTGGCAGGACAGAACTTCTACTTAAAGTGCCCCAGATATAAAGATATATGAGGTAAAAGCAGTTTTGCTTTTGCCTGCCCACCTTCACATCTTGTTTATGTGAGTACATATCCTTGTTGCTACTACCATTGTTGCCATGCTTTACTGACATTACACTCTAGCTTTTTCTGGATCTAGGGTGTACTGAAGACCAGCAGCTCTCCAGCAGTCCTCCAGGTCTTCAGCACCATACAGGGACTGATAGGGCTTCCAGGCATGTAGACTGAGAGCTACCAGGTTCTCAGCCTCTCCAGTGCTGGCAGCCACTGTTAGAATATCAAACCAATATCATGTAACTCAATTTAATACATCTTTCTAAAATACATAATGTTTCATTGTGATGTTTTTATATATTTCATTTCGATTATCTTCTCCCTGCTTTCTCCTCATCTGCATGTCTTATTTCCCTGTTGTACTCTTTTGCCCTCACACCTTGTATACTCATCATCCATTTTGTTCTACTTTATTCCTCACTTGCTACTTTAAACCTTTTTTTTTTAATTGTAATGTGGTCCTCTTTTAGCTCTCTGGTCTTTACCCATGTATACTCCCATCTAGATATATTCAATAGTTAGATGCTAGGATCTATAAACAAGAGAGTGTATAACAATTGTATTTCTGAGCCTGTGTTACCCAAATAAGATTTCCAGATTCAGCCATTTTTCCCCTGAAATTTTTATTTTTCTTTATGCTTGAATAAAATCTCATTGCTCATAAGTATATTATTTTTCATAATCCATTTATTTGTTTATGGATATCTATGATAATTACATTTACTTTCTGTTGTGAAAATAGCAATTATAAACAGAGATGTACAACTACTTTCTAGAAAGGTATGGAGTCCCATAAACATAAAAGTAATATTAGTGAGATATTTTTGGAAAGTCTCCACACATAATCCAAAATGGATGCACTTGTTTATACTCCAACCAACAGTGGAAATTTTCTTATTTTTCTCATCCTTGCCAGAATTTTTCCATTTATTTCTTGATGATCACCAGTTTAATTGGAGGATGAGATAAAATCACAGAGCAGTTTATATTTTTTTAATTAAACTAAAATTGTGACATTTCCCACCTCTCCTTCCTCATGCCACTCTCATTCCTTCATGGCCTCTTTTCCTTATTCACACAAGCGCACACACACACACACACACACACACACACACACACACACACTCCACATAAGTATATAAATGCAACCAGCTGAGTCCTTTTAGGATTAATTATATGTATATGTTTTCAGGGCTGACCACTTAGTGTTGGATTGTTAATTAGAGGACTCATCTGTAGTGAGGACTAATTCTCTCTTTCTTGACAGTAGTTAATTGCCTATAGCTTTTTGTCTAGGGGTAGGGCCTTGTGATATCCCCCCCTCCATGTTATTATGTCTATTGGTGTTGTCATTATTCAGGTCTTATTTAGGCAGTCATTGTTAAGATTCGTGGGTGTAACTTTCCTGTGAGCTCATATAGCTACAAATTTTTCTCTTCTCTGGGACCTGGATTGAATTCATGTGTTTGTCTATGTCCTCTTCTGGACACTGATCATTTTTTGTTTGCTTGTTTGATTTTTCATTTATTTATTTTCATCCCAACTGCTGTTTCTCCTCTCTCCTCTCCTCCCATTCTGCCTGCCCCCATCCACTCTTCCTCTGTTTCTGTTCAGAAAGGGGCAAGCCTCCCATGGGTATCAACAAAGTATGGCATATCAAGTTGAGGAAAGAGTAAACACCTTCTTTTGTATTAAGGCTGGACAAGGCAATCCGGTATGAGGAATAGGTTCCCAAGAGCCAGTCAAAGATTTGGGGACAGCCCTTGCTGCCATTGTTAGGAGTCCCACAAGAAGTAGATCAAGCTATACAGCTGTAACATATATGTTGACAGTTTAGGTCAGTCACTTGCAAGCTCCCTGGTGTGTTGGTTCAGACTCTATGAGTTCCTATGAGCCAGGTTAATTGTTTCTGTGGGTTTTATTGTGATGTCCTTGAGTCCATTGCCTCCTAGAGTCCTTCTGCCCTCTCTTCAAGCAGGATTCCCTAGCTGGGGCTAATGTGCATCTGTTTCCATAAGTTACTGGATGAAGGCTCTCTGATAACAATTGGAGTGGTCACCAATCTATGAGTATAGCAGAATATCATTAGGTATCATCACATAGACTTTTTTTCATTTTTACAAGTTAACTTTTGAAATCATCACTTGAAATTTTACCAATTTGACTTTGAATTCAGTCATGAGGAATCATGATAATTTGAGACATCCATGATGCCTTCAACTTTTATGTTTCAAGCATTTTTGAATTATTTGCAAATATATTGGTTTTAATATATATTATGGATTTTTTTTCAGAGAAGGTTTTCTTATTGAACAGCCTGCAGTTGAAGATTCATTCTCCAGAGTTGTTCACTGCAGAAGAAATTGCTACAGCAGCAGCAACATCGGACCCTAAGAAGTAGAGATTTACACTAGAGATTACACTTATGAAGTAGCCATAAAACTAAAAATGACAAAAGTGCTGTAGACTGTGCTATGGAGGTCAAAGTGATTTAGTGTAACAATGGGCATAGTAACTGAATGAGATAAAGGAAGGGGCAGAAGGAGAGGAACAAAAGAGAAGGGAGCTGAAATAGATGAAAAGTGGAAGAAAAACTTCAGTGGAGAGGAAAGTTATAGAGGGAGCAAGAATCATGAGATTGAAAAATTAAATGAAAACAAAAGGAATGCTTATAAATGAAAACCATTATTAGATAAATATAATAAAGGTGTTTGAAATATAAATAAAATGACCACAAATAGAAAAAGTGTATAAAGCTAGAGAATGTATAAAGGATAATAACAAATAAAATTCAATATTTAAAACTCTAACTGAGTAAGTAAAAGACTTGTATGATAAAAAAAAAAACCTTCAAGTCTTCAAAGAAAGAAATTGAAGAAGATATCAGAAGATGGAAATATCTTCCATGCTCACGTATCAATAGGATTAACATAGTAAAAATGACCATCCTATCAAAAGCAATCTACAGATTCAATGCAATCCCAATCAAAATTCCAACACAATCCACAGATCTTGAAAGGAAAATTTTCAACTTCATATGAGAACACACACACATACCCACACACAAAAAAAATCCCAGGATAGTTAAAACAACCCTGAACAATTCCTGATCTCAAGTTACACTACATAGTTCTATTAATAAAAATAATGTAATAATTGTAAAAATAATAAAAAAACACTTTAATAATGGCATAAAAACCAATACGTCAATCAATGGAATCAAACTGAAGACCCAGCTGTAAAGCCACACACCTATGGACACTTGATTTTTGATAAAGAAGCCCAAAACACACACTGGAAAGAAAGACAACATCATTAACAAACAGTGCTGGTATAACCGAATGTCTGCATGTGGAAGGATGCAAATAGATCCTTATCTATCACCCTGCACAAAACTCAACTTCAAATGGATCAAAAACCTCAACATAAAACTAGATACACTGAACATGATGGAAGAGCAAGTGGGGAATGGTATTGAACTCATTGGCACAGGAAATGACTTTCTGGACAGAAAACCATTAACATAAGGCACTAGGATCAACAATTAATAAATGGGACTTCATGAAACTGAAAAGCTTCTGCACAGCAAAGGATACTATCATTCCAACAAAAGGGAACACTCCTACATTGCTGGTGGGAATGCAAACTTCTATAGCCACTATGGAAATATGTATGTCTGTTCCTTGGTAAGATAGAAATAAATTTACCTCAAAATCCAGCTACACCATTATTGATCATATACCTAAAGGACACTTCACCCAACACAGGGACACTTGTTTAACCTTGTTCAGTGATTTCATTGATGCTCTATTCATAATAGCCAGAAATTGAAAACTTAGATGTCCCTCAACTGAAAAATGGGTAAAGAAAACGCTGTATATTTAAACAATAGAGTAATACTCAGGTGTTAAAAAGAAGACATCATGAAATTTAAAAGCAAACAGAACTAGAAAAAAACCCTGAGTGAGGTAGCCCAGACTCAGAAAGATTAATATGATATGTATTGGCTTATATCTGGATATTAGCCATTAAATGATAACCATGCTACAATCTATAGACCCAGAGAGGTTAGGCATAGAGGAAGAAACAAGGAAGGACACACGATCTCCCTGGAGCAGGGAATAGGATAGATTTTATGGATGGACTAGAGCTTGGGGTTGGGGAGTGACAAGAACAGAGGCATCAGGTAGGAAGAAAGAGAGAAAACGGAACTGATAGTAGAAATGAGAGGAGAGATAGAATTGAAGGGCAGTAGAGGGGCTGTGTGGAAACCTAGTGCAGTGGAAACTTCCTACAAGATATGAAGGCAAGCCTAACAAAGTCTTCAAATAATGAGGGAGACAGAACCCCTACTGGTCATCTCTTATCACTAAATGAAGCTTCCAGTACTGGGAATGGGTTTCATCTGATTGAGTTGTGGCCAAAAGGGTCCCATGGAAATCCCCAAACAACCTAGGCTGTTGCCAAGACAATAGTTTGCTCTCCACAAACTGGCAGCAAGGCTTCATTGATGAAGACAACGCCCACGCAACTCATGAAACATGGACAGGTGGAGCTGGTGCCTATATAGACCCTTCACCCCATGTCTGAGTGTCTTTGACATGAAAAGATACTCCACAGGCAACCAAAAGATAAATGTAAACACCAAACTAGTCACAAAACCTTCGATTTACAATTTACAGGCAGGCCTGCAAATATCCTAGAGCAATGGTGGCACAAACTTCGTGGGAGTAACCAACTGATGTCTGATTTGACTTAAGACCCATTCCATGATATAAAATCTATACCTGCTACTGCTTGTATAGCCAAGAACTAGAGACTATATAGCCCGGAGCCCTAGAGTAAAATCCAATGCTACTGGCCTAGAACAAGGGAAAAAAGGAATAGCAAAATGACTCCTAATACTGTTCTGCTATATTCATAGATCAATGCCTTATTCAGTCATCATCAGAGAGGCTTCTTCCTGCAGCAGGTGGTCTACAGCTAGCCAGACAGAAAGACCTTGGAACACACAGGTCTAAGTGAGATTTTTCCATCAGATCCCTCCCCTGAGAGCTCAGGGAACCTCACAGAAGGGAAGGCAGAAGGAGACAGAGGGGACCAAGGATATCAGGGGAACAAGGCCCTCTAAATCAACTGAGCAAAGCTCACATGAACTCACAGAAACTGAAGCAGCCATCACAGGGCCAACATAGGTCTACACCAGGTCCTGTTCATCTATGCTAGGGATATTCCTGAGACTAGTAATTGTGAATTTCCATTTTATGTGGTTGCTGAATCTCTATTAGGTAATAACCTTATATCTATCAGGAATCTATGCACAGTGGCAATTATCTTCTTTGCATATAAGCGACCTTTTCTGATCATTTTGCTTTATGGATGGCTAGGAAAGATTTTCTCACTCTCCCAAGATTCACCAGTGTTATGCTCCTAAAATGATTGCTTTACTTGAGGGGTGACTCCCAAATGTCGTGATATCATATACTCCAATATATTGTCTACCCTAATAAACTTATCTGAGGTCAGAGAATAGAACAGCCACTAGATAGACATAGAGGCCAGAAAATGGTGGCACACACCTTTAATCCATTCACTTGGGTTGCAGAGATCCATCCGGTTCTCTGTGAATTCAAGGCCACACTGGAAACAGCCAGGCATAGTGACACACACCTTTAATCCCAGGGAGTGATAGCAGGAAGTAGAAAGGTATATAAGGTGTGAGGACCATGAACTAGAGGCTTTTTAAGCTTTGAGGCTTTTATCAGCAGTTCAGCTGCAATCCGTTCAGGTGAGGACTCAGCAGCTTTCAGTCTAAAGATCCATGGAAACGGGATCCAATGAGGAGTTGGCAAGGTTTGGTTAGCTGTGGCTTGTTCTGCTTCTCTGATCTTTCAGAATTCAGCCCAATACCTGGCTCTGAGTTTTTTATTTAATAAGACCATTTAAGATTCGTGTTACACCAAAATGTGTTTGGAGTATATGTAGCAATCACAGGACTTAGAGTGGTATAGGTGGAAGATGTGCCTTTATATTTCCAAGGCCTTCTGTGTGTTAATTACCCTGCTGAAGGGTTGACACTATGGATATTAGGTACATGTTTGGATCTTCAGAGATCTTCAGCTCAATAGAATCTATTTTTATTAAATAGATTCATAATTTGATCTTTTCGAGGCCTCTGGCATGGCCTTAAGTTGGGGTTATTATTGTTGTGATGAAACACAATGTCAAAAGCAGCTTGGGGAGAAAAGAGTTCATTTGGCTGATGCTTCCATATCACTGACCATCACCAAAGGAAGTCAGGACAGGAACTCAAACAATGCAGGAACTGATGCAGAGGCTATGGAGGAGTGTTGCTTACTGACTTAGTCCCTCTGGCTTGCTCAGCTTGCTTTCTTTTTTTTTTTTTTCGAGACAGGGTTTCTCTGTGTAGCTTTGTGCCTTTCCTGGAGCTCACTTGGTAGCCCAGGCTGGCCTCGAACTCACAGAGATCCTCCTGGCTCTGCCTCCCGAGTGCTGGGATTAAAGGCGTGCGCCACCAACGCCTGGCTCAGCTTGCTTTCTTATAGAAGCCAGGACCACCAGCCCAGGGGTGGTGCAACCCACAATGGGCAGGGCTCTCCAATATCAGTCACTAAGAAAATGCCCTATATACAGACTTGCCTATAGCCCAATCTTATGGAAGCACTTTTTAAAATTAAATTTCCTTACTCTCAGATGACGTTAGCTTGTATCATGTTGACATAAAACTAGCCAGTATAGGCACGGAGCTTACAAATTCCAGGGCATTTTAATTTCCAGATGATGAGACCTAGTCTCAGATGCCAAGAGTAAAGCTATCTTTCCCTGTGTTCTTTCCATCCAAAGCCATGTCTTCCTTTCCCCTCCCAACTCCACATTTTAGCCTACCAGCTTGCAGCCCTTTAGTCCTCCACAACTAATTGTCCCCATCTTCTCTCACCTGGAAGCTATAGTGGTTCAAAGTGAGTTTCTCCAGTCTGCAGAAGTTCCCTGACCTCAGCCCCACAACCCCACCTTTCAGTGTAGTTCATAATAGAGTCTCAAGATGGCCTCTGGCTTCTGTTCTAAATTCCCACTGGGTGATAAAGTAGAACTTCTTTCTGCTGCTGAGTACTCCCAGGAGGAACCACTGTCTCAGCAACACCCATAGCTAGAGTCTCATGAGAGCTGTAGGCTTGTCCTGAGGGTGGCGCTGCCTGGCCTTCCTCTGACATACCTTTTGGGAGTGGATTCTGAGGCCTCTCCTCTAATCAAAGGAAACATGGCTGAGGCTCTGATCAGACTGCCACGCTTCATCATTTATCTTTCTGGCATTTCCTTTTTTCTTTTCACTTCCAAGTCTCTTCCTGTGTTTCTCTCTTTGGATAAATCTATTTCTTTTTAATTTAGCTCTGCCATTAACTGGCTTTCACAGTGACACACCTAAGTCCATCCATCTGAACCATAAATCCTTCCATTAAGTATTAAATTTTATAAATCACATCTACATACTTTAGAAAGTTTATTTATGTATGTGTGACAAATGCTACTCATTTATTTCATGACCTTTGTTAGTGTATATGAATTTACAACTTACATATAATTATTATATGATAATAATATAATACATGTATCCATAAATTAAAAATTATTTTTCTATGGTCTACAAGGAATCAGATTTTACTGTCAAGCATAAGATAGATGAAAAATCACTAAAAAATATCACATTTTTTTCTACTGATATCCTAGAAGCAAACATCCTATGAAACTTCTAGAGTGTTTGAAACAAAGAACTTTTAGTTGTATACTAGATATTCAAGAACCAGATACTCAGAATCTCACTATTCCCTGGTCTCTGCTCAGACCCTTCCATCCACGTTCAAATGATCCTGTACCTTTTGTTGGGTATTTTCCATGACATAATGCAATGGTTAATTTACCTGTCAAGTTTCTAAGATCTGGAGACACCTGGAAGACAATCTTTCAGTCTCCTCCATATAAGGTGTTATTTGCCTGTGGGAATGCCCATAAAGGATTATATCGATGTGGAAAGACCCATCTTAACTGTGGGTGGAACCATACACTGGGCAGGGTCCACTGTATAAAATGGAGAGAACTAGCTAAGCACAAACTTGCAATTGTGTCTCTGCATTCTTGTGGCTGTAGGGAAGCTAGCTGTTCCAAGCTCCGAATCTTTTGACCTTTTCATCATGTTGGACTGTAGTTTTGAGCTGAATAAAACCTTTCACTATTAATTTGTTTTTTTTTACAGGGTATTTGGTCACAGGAACAGGAAAGGAAACTAAGATGTGGCACCTAACATTTAGAATGGTTTCAGGAAACATCATTGTAAACGTACAAAGGTCCTTTCCTTGCTATCCACAGGCTCTTCAAGTGTTTCTTCTTATGGTGCAAACAGAATGTGGTGATGAATGTCACACAGAAATCTGTTTAGTTAACCAGGCAACAGCTATGTTTCTCTCAATGTGGATCAGTTTATCTCTATAACTACAGTAATCATTCACTTGTTAGTAGTTCCCATAAATTCTGAGCTTTTTTTCTTCTTTCATTTGTAAACTTAAGTTGAATTGTAAACTCTCCTATGGCATGCTAAATTTAGACAATCTGTTACACTGCTTAAAAGACTATTTTATCCTATTTATATCATTTTAACATAGTTAAACATGGTAACTAATTTAAACTTTAAGGAGACAGAAACTACATTTTAAAATAAGAATAGTATCCTTGTTTTTCACAATTCTTGATATATTTATAGCTCATTACACACAGTTTTACAAATATAAGCAAAGTAATAGACTCTCTTTGTCTAAGATACTTTACTATCTTAAACACTGTATGCAACAATAAACACTATTCTGGTTTCAGCATGACTCTTTGCCTCCCATGTTTATTCCCTATCTCATATAATACCATTGAAATAAATCCAGGCTCCTTTTATCTTAATCTGAATGGTAAAATAGTAAAGTATCAAGAAATTGAGAAATTTCTCCATCATATGTCTCATATGACTAATACACAATTACTCACTGATTGGATAACTTCACTAGACAAAAAATTTGACACTAGAAACATACTAGACCACAAAAACAAGTAGAATCAGTGTTCACACTAGTGATGTTTGGGTATTAGTGCAGCTTTTCCAAATTCTCAAGTTCCAAACAGTATTTTCATCTAAATTTATCCAAGAGGGATGAATACTAAAAATGACCCAGGTGGTATGTCACAGAAGCGTATCTCATTGACAAAATCCCAAAGACCAACTGCATCACCAGTGAATGGCTCAGATCCTACACTAAAATGTGGACCATTGTTTGCAGATTCAAATTTTCTCATTCCTTGTTTTTTTTTATTTTATAATTTAATTTAATTTTACATATAAGCCACGGTTTCCCCTGTCCTCCCCGCTCCTGCCCACTCCCTGCCTTCCCCCCAGCATACCCCCCATTCCCATCTCCTCAAGGGCAAAGACTCCCCTGGGGATTCACCTCAACCAGGTAGATTCAGTCCAGGCAGGCCCAGTTCCCTCCTCCCAGGCTGAGCAAAGTGTCCCTGCATAAGCCCCAGGTTCCAAACAGCCAGCTCATGCACTTGAGGTCCCACTGCCTGGGTGCCTCACAAACAGTTCAAGCTAATCAATTATCTCACTTATCCAAAGGGCCTGATCCAGTTGGGGGCTCCTCAGCTATTGGTTCACAGTTCATGTGTTTCCATTCGTTTGGCTATTTTTCCCGATGCTTTTTCCAATCTTGGTCTCAACAATTCTCACTCATACAAACCCTCCTCTTTCTCGCCAATTGGACTCCTGGAGCTCCACCTGGGGCCTGGCCGTGGATCTCTGCATCTGGTTCCCTCAGTCATTGGATGAGATTTCTAGCACAACAGTTAGGGTGTTTGGCCAGCCTATCACCAGAGTAGGTCAGTTCGGGCTTTCTCTCGACCATTGCCAGTAGTCTATTGTGGAGGTATCTTTGTGGATTTTGGGGAACCTCTCTAGCACTTTGCTTCTTCCTATTCCCATGTGGTCTTCATTTATCACGGTCTCTTATTCCTTGTTCTCCCTCTCGGTTCTTGATCCAGCTGGGATCTCCCGCTCCCCTAAGCTCTCTTTCCCTCGACACTTGCGCTTCATTACCCTCACTCACGTCCAGGTTGCTCATGTAGATCTCCTCCATTTCTCTGTCATTGGGCGATCCCTGTGTCTTTCTTAGGGTCCTGTTTTCTAGGTAGCCTCCCTGGAGTTGTGAGTAGCAGTCTAGTCATCCTTTGTTATACATCTAGTATCCTCCTATGAGTGAGTATATACCATGTTTGTCTTTCTGAGTCTGGGTTACCTCACTCAGGATGATTTTTTCTAGGTCCATTTTCCTGCAAACCTCATGGTGTCATTGTTTTTCTCTGCTGAGTAGTATTCCATTGTGTATATTCCTTGTTTTAAGAATATAATTCTGATAGACTAGCTTCAAGCTTAAGCATTGTTGCTTAATTCACTACTCCCCATAAGAAGCCATCCCAGGAGATCTTAGAGTCACACACACACACACACACACACACACACACACACACACACACATTATTGGCTGTTTCTTTAGAGAGCATGAATTTGATCCCTAACACCCACATGGTGGTTTACAAATACCTGTTGCTCCAATTCCACAGACTCCAATGCCCTCTTCTCTTTGAGGCAACAGGAAAGCGCATGTATGGACATACATTCTGGCAAAAATACCCACACATAAAATAATGAATTTTTAGGTTGATAAATCTGTGATCTATCTGGGCATTACCACTGACTACAGACAGTATCAGCAAGCATGAGATTATGGAACTGTCTAAAGGGTATACATGAAAGTCCAGGTATTATGAACTGAAAAAAAAAACTGCTAGAGGAGGATCTTTGAAGGAAACCATTCTCCATTGTATGGTTGTAGAATTTCCAAGGACCCTTGAATGAAACATTTGTTGGTGTTTCTGTGTATCATTTTACCACAGTCAAAAGTTTAGAACACTATTTATATTGAAGACTACTTATGAGACTTCTGCATGATGAGGGATTATAGGGACTGTCACTTGAGTTCAGAAATTTTGAATTATATAGTCGAGGTTTCTATGAATTTTAATAACGTGGTGAAATTGTGTTCCCCAAAATATTGTGCACCCTAATAAACTTATCTGGGGTCAGAGAGCAGAGCAGCCACTAGATATAGAGGCCAGAAAATGGTGGCACACATGCCTTTAATCCTAGCATTCCAGAGGCAGAGATCCATCTGCATCTCTGTGAGTTCAAAGCCACACTGGAAACAGCTAGGTGTGGTAACAAGAGCCTTTAATTCCAGGAAGTGATGGCAGGAAGCAGAAAGGTATATAAGGCATGAAAACCAGGAACTAGAGCCTGGTTAAGCTTTTAGGCTTTAGAGCAGCAGTTCAGCTGAGATCCATTCAGATGAGGACACAGAGGCTTCCAGTCTGAGGAAACAGGATCAGCTGAGGAATTGGCTAGGTGAGGAAGCTATGGCTAGTTCTGCTGCTCTGATCTTCCAGCATTCACCCCAATACCTGGCTCTGGGTTTGCTTTATTAATAAGACCATTTAAGATTCATGCTACAATATCATGCAATTCTTGGAGGCAGAATGGAATACATCCTCAGAATTGGGTTTTTTTCACATTATTTTGACCAAAACCTTGACAGAAAAAAAAAAAAAAACTTCAGGAAGGATTCATTTTACACAAATCCTTTATATATTTTAATCTGTGAGTTTTGGCTACAATGATTGTCTTTTAGATTAGTGTTTTGGGATATTTATACACTGTGTAAAAATATATTGTTGTGATTGGTTTAAGAAAAAGCTGAATGACCAATAGCTAGGCAAAAGGTATAGGTGGAACTTCCTGTTAGAAAGAGGAAGTAGGAGGAGATAATCAAGTTGCAGAGGAGATACCAAAAAGACATGGAGGCAGTTGGACATATGAAAGAAAGGTAAAAACCCACATGCAAAATGTAGATAAATAGAAATGGATTAATTTGCATTTTAAGAGCTAGTAGAGAACAAGCCTAAGTTATAGTCTGAACTTTCATAATTAATAATAAGTCTCGATGTCATTATTTGGAAGCTGGATGGTGGGACAGAGAGAGACTTATTATAGATTAGGTACAGAACATTATGTACCATGGAGTTTAGTCATTCAACTCATGGTTAAAAATAACCATGGGAGATATGGGGCAGATAATAGGCAATACATTGATTTTTTTTTTTTTAGAATACCATAGTAGAAAAAGAAATATCCCATTACCTATATCCTAGGTCATATTATGAGTCCCCATCTCCCAGTAATGTTATCATACCAAGAGTCCATTAAGTAATTAATCCAGTGAATAGGTAAAAGCCTTTATTTCTCCTGAGATAATCTCAAAGGTTTACCAAGAGGTGTGCCTGATAGCTCAGTAATTTTCAATCTAACCAAGTTGTCAATCAAGATTAAACTTCACATCATGTGTCAACTTCTACAGAAGAAGTAGTGATTCTACTATCAATCAAGCAAAGATGATAGAGACTCTTCAGAATGGCTGAGTGCTTTTTGACAATGCTAGTAGGAGAGTGACATGTTTAGGTGGATGGTGAGAACTCTACAGTATTTTAATTCTCAACATATATTGCTTACTCTTGTGTTGTCATTAAAGAATAGAATGCTTTGTTACCAATGACCTTCCTGCCTGTTGGAAACATGATGTTAAAAATATAATCATTGTGCGGTAGTTGCACACACCTTTAATCCCAGCACTCGGGAGGCAGAGCCAGGTGGATCTCTGTGAGTTTGAGGCCAGCTTACACTACAGAGCAAACTCCAGGAAAAAAATTTATATATATATGTGTGTATATATATATATATATATATATATTCCAAATTTCATGGGATATCTTTATTTAATATTTTAGTTAACATACAAATTTGCATTTCATTGTGATATTCGTACATACAAACTATGTTCTTTCTCTTCTGACCCATTTCTCTCCTGTCACCCATTCCCTTTGCTGGTCCCATTCATACCCTTTATAGTGCCTTTGTCTGCTGCCATGTCACATATATATATATATATATATATGTGTGTGTGTGTATGTATATATGTATATATATGTGTGTGTGCATGTATCTATGTATATATAATGCATAGTGACACAATAACATAATATATAATAATATAATAAAACTTATACTAACAACCCCCTTCACTTCCTCTAGCTTGTACATTCCTTCCATCCCTCTCTTTCATAACATCTCCTGAGCCCTGGAGAGGATCATATAGATGTCTAGTTTGAAGTTGATCCCTCAACAGTCATTGCCATTACTGCAGAAAAGAAGTAGAAGTGTCTATGATGAAGGATGAGAGTGGCATTATTCTATGGGAATAAATAAAATAAATATCCTAAATAGGTTCCAGCCAATGTCTCTAAATTCCCAGCCAGGCTTCAAACATCATGTCCTCAGTACCAAGAAGAAATTCCCTCTTGTGGAACAGACCTCAGAACCATCAGAAAGCACTTCCTTATTCCATAACAGTCATATAGAGCTAGATTTTTGGTAATGAATTTCTTTAGTTTATACTTCTCTTATAATATCATTAGCATTTTAAATAGGACTTCATATAAATCTTTCCATTACAGAATAATGAGCTGACTCAGATGGGTGCAGTTGTAGAGAGATGATTTAGGAAAAAGCAAAGGAAAAACTTATGCATGTCACAAGTCATAACTAAAGGAATGTACCCAGATATATTTAAGTCATACAATTATTAGTGCCTACTGGGGGAAACTCTTTATAGAATGAATACAAATGACAATTTACAGAGACATGGACTTTCCTTATTACTTGAGAAAAAGGAATGAAGTTGGATACATTTGAGCTATTTAGGTCAATGGTCAAAATCACATATTAATATAAAAGAGGTAGGGTTGTGAAGACTGAATTTAAAGTACTTTTAAGTACTTTTTTCAAATTATTTTCTGTGCAAAATTTATCTGATTTGAATCTTGGTTTTTTCTTAATTGTTAATGGCTTATTTTATGGTAGTGATATTCTACAATAATTATGAAAGAAGACATTTAGTTACTGTTGTATATTCCACCCAGTGGTGACATAATGATCTCAGATAAATGATTCAAAGTTATTACCATCAACTGAGCTTCTTCCTGTGCAGATTCTAGAAAACTAACAACATTTAGTCAATTCTATGTGAGTATTAAAACGTGGATTATACTTCTAAGAAGAAGTAGTGTATGGACTAGTCTCTCCATGCTTAGCTTTGGAAATGATTACTTTAGACTTTAGGTTTGGGTGGCTTTTCATTTCCCTGTCTTACTGCATTCTGGTTAAGGTGTGATATTAAAGAAACAGACTAAAGAAAATGAATATTAGCATCTGCATAATGTCTGTCCAGGACCTTCTGGCTTTTAGAGTCTCCATTGAGAAGTCAGGTGTTATTCTTATGGGTCTACGTTTATACATTACTTTTCCTTTTTCCTTTGCAGCTCTTAATATTTTTTCTTTATTCAGTATGTTTAGTGGTTTGATTATTATGTGGCGAGGGGAGATTTTTTTTTTGATCCAGTCTATTTGGTGTTGTAACCTTCTCGTATCTTTATAGGCATTTCCTTCTTTAGGTTGGGAAAGTTTTCTTCTATGATTTTGTTGAATATATATTCTGTGCCTTTGAGTTGGTATTCTTCTCCTTCTTCTATACCTATTATTCTTAGGTTTGGTCTTTTCATGGTATACCAAATTTCCTGGACATTTTGGGTCATGACTTTGTTGGCTTTAGTGTTTTCTTTGACTGATGAATTGATTTCCTCTACTGTATCTTCAACACCAGAGATCTGCAATTGATTTCCTCTACTGTATCTTCAACACCAGAGATCTGCTCTTCCATCTCTTTTTTTTTTTTGGAGGAATAATTTATTTCAAATGGGTCAACAAGACCAACAATACAAAAGCTTATTCAAATTTTGTGTACTATACATGCCTGTATTATAGAAATAAAATCCTCAAAATTCTGAAGAATTCTATGCCTTTGGGTGCTTTACAGAAACAGAAACAGGGGATCCTGTAGACATGTAGCCCTCCTATATACAAATGATAAATGAGCTGAGAAAGAAATCAGAGAAACATCACCCTTTATAATAGCCACAAATTATGTCAAATACCTTGGGGTAACTAACTAAGCAAGTGAAAGACCTGTATGATAAAAACTTTAAGTCTCTGAAGAAAGAAATTGAAGAAGATATCAGAAAATGGAAAGATCTCCCATGCTCATGGATAGGTAGAATTAACATAGTAAAAATGGCAATCTTAGCCAAAGCAATCTACAGATTCAATGCAATCCCCATCAAAATACCAAAACAATTCTTCACAGACTTGGAAAGAAAAATACTTAACTTTATATGGAAAAACAAAAACCCAGGATAGCTAAAAGAATCCTGTATAATAAAACAACCTCTGGAGGCATCATGATCCCTGACCTCAAACTCTACTATAGAGCTATAGTAATAAAAACAGCTTGGTACTGGCAGAAAAACCGACCTGTGGACCAATGGAATCGAATTGAAGACACTGACATTAATCCACACACCTATGAGCATATGATTTTTGACAAAGAAGCCAAAACTGTATTATGGAAAAAAGAAAGCATCTTCAACAAATGGTGAGGGCATAATTGGATGTCAACATGAAGAAGACTGCAAATAGATCCATATCTATTGCCATGCACAAAACTCAAGTCCAAGTGGATCAAAGACCTCAACATAAATCCAGTTACACTGAACTTGATAGAAG
>CABHPQ010150427.1:27522-42198 GCA_902168405.1 Peromyscus aztecus | reverse complement strand
GTCCTGACTTCCTTCGCTGATGAACAATGATATGGAAGTATAAGCCAAATAGACCCTTTCCCTCTCAACTTGCTTTTGGTCATGGTGTTTCATCACAGCAATGGAAACCCTAAGACAACTTTCATTCCAAACTAGACCCCTAAAAGTACTGCCATTTGCTAACACTGCCATGGGCTGGCCATCAGGCCTTTAGCATGTAGGCCTTTGGGGGATATTTAAGAATTAATTGAAAAATGCCAAGCTGGGGAAGAAAAAAGGTGGCAGATATTTTAAATGTATAATCATTTCTCAGAGGTATTTAGTCAACAGTCAGGTATATGCAAACAATGTCATCTTTTACTAGAACTTGTTGTCTTGTGGGCAAATGTAAGTGTGCATTGCATCCAGGCAACTGGGGGAATCCAATTGAGAATTTTTGCATTCAAGTCTCGTTTTGATCCCTCTCTAGTTGGATCCCACTCACACCTTCTAAAGCTCACAAAGATATGCCACCTAGAATTCTGTGTTCAAATAAGCAACCACCTTAGTATGTGTCCAGAGTCAATAAGATATTGTTCCGTGTTATACTTCCTAAAAATTAAGTAAATGGCTACTTGTTTGAAAGAGGAAGGGTAGAGCTGAAGCTTGTGGTTGTGTAGCTACATGCATGAGAAGACTGTGTGCTCATTAGTTTATGTCAACTTGACACTAGATAGAGCTATTTAGGAAGAGGAACCTCACTAGAGAAAATGCCTCCCTCAGACTGCCTGTAGTGCAAGTCTTTAGGATATTTTTTCAATTGATGATTGATGTGGGTATGCCTAGCTGACAGTAGGTGGGATGTCACCCCTAAGTAGTTGTTACTGAGCTATGTAAGACAATAGGCAGTGCAAGCCAGTAGACAACCTTCTTCCATGGTTTCTGCTTATGTTCCTGCCTCCAGGTTCCTGCCTGATTTGAGTTCCTGCCTTGACTTCTCTCAGTGATAGATTGTGACTGGAGAGCTATACACTGAAATGAAACCTTTCCTCCTCAAGTTGCTTTCAGTCACAGCGTTTTATCACAGCAATAGAAACTAAGACAGGTTGCTTACAAATTATGTTAATATCAGGAGTAAAAGGAAAACAATTTGCAGCACAAGTGACGATTAGTGATTATGGGGAATATATGCTTGAGTGAACAGGAGTGAGTACATACATATCTCTCTTAGTCATTAAAAATAAGGCTAGAATTATACACCATGAATATTATCACATGACATCCTTTGTTAACCAATTTTGTAATTTCCTATGCTTCAACTCACCAAGCTTGCAAATTCTGCCTTTTTATTAAAATAATTCCCAGTGATAAATCTGAACTAAATGTGGTATTGTGGTAACAGAAAACTAACCTTTGTGTATAATTCACAAATTTAGAAGTTATCTAGGAGCCTTCATTTTGTCATTTCTGATAGTAACAAAAGTTTAGCTAATAGATATAGCTGTGATTATATTGTCTTACCTATTTATGTGAAAAAAAATCATGGCAAATAATGTATGAATAAAACTGTAAGAAGAGGTGGATGGAGTAGCAGGTGCCTTTAATCTCAGCAAAAGGGAGGCAGAGGCAGGAGGAGCTCTGTGAGTTCCAGCCAACCTTGTCTATATAGGAAGGTCTAAGGCAGCCAAGGGTACATTGTGACACTCCATGGAAAAACAAGCAAGCAAAAGCAGACAAACTCTATGCTAAGTCCACTGGTAGTTTTCTCAAATATTACCAGGAATTAGCTCACTGTTTAGACTGTGAGTACACTCCAAAGACAAAATCACCTTAGTCAAGCAATGGCCATATATAAAACAATAAAAAAGTAAAAGTGAACTGTTGAGTCTATTGAATCTTAACTGATTTGAAGACAAACTAAACTGAACATTTAATTTTTTGTGAAAATAGTTATGCCACCGCTCTACAGAGAATGTAAATCCTACTTCTAAATATTTCCTTCCTGTTCTTATCTTATAAGCAATTGTTTCATATGTTTACAAAAGTTTTTGACAAATTTACTTTTAAATAATGGATTTGATTTTTGAACACCAAATCTAATCTTTTATCTAAGTTGCTCTTGCTTTTTTCTCCATTTCCCAAAGACCACATTCAAATGCACCTTTATCATTCTAGCCTTTTTTGTTTTTTCATTTCCATATACTTTTTAAGTTGATTCAACATGCTGGTTCAAATAAAATGATTTGTTTCGGATAAGGGCAGAAGCCATTAAATTTCTTTTCAATTTAACAATATAAAAATCTAGTACTGACCCAATGCATCTGTTTAAGCCATAAAACCGGAACACATCAAAGGGAAATATTTGCTTCAACACTTCAATGCACATGTCACTGAGAAATGACTAATCAGATAACTTGCCTTGGATGCTACTGACAGCGAGTGAAGTGTTAGAATGTCTGAAGAAGAACAGCATAGTTGGTGGGGAATAAATAATGTAGGAACAATGCACACACAGAAACAGGAACAGTGTTTAAACAATTGACATAGTGGAGGGAAATGCATAGGTTCTAGAGGGAGGTGGCACCTGGAAAATTCTTGATGCTCAAAATGGCTTACACAGAGTGAAAGGGAGAGGTTAGTAACTTAACATGCTTCACACTCAAATGACAAACTCATCCTTAAAGGAAGCTGGTCTTCAGCTGGATCACTCTGTTAATGGCATATCAGACTACATGTAGATGGTGTTTCCGATACCAAGCAGAGGTCTGAATCACTAGGTGAGAAGTAGTAATACTCTTTTCTGTCCAAATAAGGCATACATAGAGAGAAGTGGCAGGGGTGTGAAGACAAACCAGATGGGGGCTGGATCTGGACCACAAAGAAGTGTCTCCTGTCCACAAGGAACTTAATAACATCAAGTGAAAAGTGACAGCATCCAGCATCCTTCAGCTGCAAAAGGCAAGATTGTAGATCTTGTCACATGATGTAGTATAACCAACTTATTAAAGAGGTGCACAACTGTACACCAACAACATGCACGTAGTGGTGTCATTACACACTGAGCGTGAAAAGGCAAAGGTGTATTCATTGAAATCACTTATTAGTCTATGTGTTTTTATTTCACATATGTAAATAGTACCAACCAAATCAAGGCTAGTACCAGTTAACAGTGGCAATCAGTAATCAATAGTAAAACTATTCGTGCTCGATTTAGTGGCACACACCTTTAATCCTAGCATATGGGAAGCAGAGGAAGGAAGATCTCTGTGATTCTGAGGCCAGTTGGTCTGCACAGAGAGACCCTGCTTTAATTAAAACAAACAAACAAAAAAATCACAGATTATTCCAATAAGTAGCATGTAAATGAGAAAATGTAACATTTTTGTTCTGTTTCTATTGAATACTCAAATTTTATAGGCTATATATCTGTGATATATATTTTGTAGACATATAACAAAGGAGATGACCTCTATCCATTTCAATAAATTAAATAGTATTAATTATTCATGAATATAATAATTTCTTTAAATTATAATATAAATTATTTAAGCAAATAATATGTATATTTAGTGAAAATCCTAATAGCATGCTTAAATTTTCCCCCATAGTATGTTAGGATAGTTTAATATTTTTCTTTGTTTTTCAAAATATTCTGAACTACCTTAGGAAAGTCTTTACTTGCATGAAGTGACAAAAATCAAACGCAGCATATCACAAATTTTATTCTGACTGGCAGCTTTGCTTTTGTGGAACTGACATTATCTCCGTTTCTAGGGTTCAAATACTGTGAGGACACTGAGCTCCTTATTTTGTCAATAAAGCTTTGGAGTACAGCACACTTCAGATTTTACTAAGCAGTAACATGTTTTCAAATGCATGTGAGTTTCTTTACAGGTCTTCAAAAAAGCACCTCTGCTCCCAGCCTACAAAATGTTGAGTATCCCAACCAGATGCCAGCAGAGCCTCACAGTCCATATGCTCATCAGAGAGGCTTTCATATCTTCTGTTTTTCAAATCCTCTGCACTACAGTAGATGCCACTGTAAATTTGACATCTCTCTTTTAGGGGAAATTGTTACTTTTACATTATTATTAATATATATATATATATCATATATATGTGTGTAATATTATGTATGTATACATATGCATGTATAATATACATATCTAGCAATAATAATGCATGTGTATGATGTATATGTATATATGTGTAAATATATACATATATAATGAGATAGAGACACAGAGAGATGGAGAGGAAAGTAGGGAGGGAAGCATGCCTGTTGCTTAGAGTTTTCCTGCCTGGCCCACAGTCAGGACAAATCTCTCTCACCTGTCAGTCTCACAGCCGCTCAAACCCAACCAAGTAAACACAGAGACTTATATTGCTTACAAACTGTATGACCGTGGCAGGCTTCTTGCTAACTGTTCTTATATTAATCCATTTCTATAAATCTATACCTTGCCACGTGGCTCGTGGCTCACCAGCATCTTTACATGCTGCTTGTCCTGGCGGTGGCTGGCAGAGACTCCCTCTGCCTTCCTGTTCTTTTAATTCTCTCTGTTAGTCCCGCCTATAGTTCCTGCCTAGCCACTGGCCAATCAGTGTTTTATTAGCAACACATTTGCCATACAGAACATCCCACAGCACATGCCTATAGAGGTCAAAGGACAACCCTATAACTCCTTTCACCTTTTGGGTCTCACGAATGAAGCTCAGGCCATCAGGCTTGATGACTTATGTACTAGACATCTCAGTCCCAGGGTAAATGATTTTTTTAGTTCTTTATTTTTATTATTAAGAAATTTTTCTATTCATTTTCCATACCGACCACAGATTCCCTCTCCTCCCTCTTCCCATCCACCAGCTGTTCCCCCAACCCACTCCCCATTCCCACCTCCTCCAAGGCAAAGTCTCCCATGGGCAGCCTGGTACATTCAGTTGAGACAGGTCCAAGCCCCTACCCCCTGCACCAAGGCTGCGCAAAGTGTCTCACCATAGGCACTAGGTTCCAAAAAGCCAGCTCATGCACTAGGGACAGGTCCGATCCCACTTCCTGGGGGCCTCCTAAACAGTTCAAGCTACACAACTGTCTCACTTTTCCAGAGGGCCTAGTCCAGTACCATGGGGGCTCATGGTCCACAGTTCATGAGTTTCCACTAGTTTGGCTATTTGTCCCAGTGCTTTTTCCAATGGAAACAACCTAGATGCCCTTCAACTGAAGAATGGATAAATAAAATGTGGTACATATACACAATGAAGTACTACTCAGCAGACAAAAACAATGACATCATGAGGTTTGCAGGCAAATGGATGGAACTAGAAAATATCATCCTGAGTGAGGTAACCCAGACTCAGAAAGAAAAACATGGTATGTACTCACTCATAAGTGGATACTAGATGTAAAGCAAAGGATAACCAGACTGCAACTCACAACTCCAGGGAGGCTATCTAGTAAAGAGGACCCTAAGAAAGACACAGGGATCGCCCAACGACAGAGAAATGGATGAGATCTACATGAGCAAACTGGGGGTGAGGGAGTGTGGTGGAGGGCAAGGGTTGGGGGAAAGAGAGCTTAGGGGAGCAGGAGGAACCGGCTGGATTGGGAACAGAGTGGGAGAATAAGGAAAGAGACACCGTGATAAATGAGGACCCCATGAGAATAGGAAGAAGTAGAGTACTAGTGAGGTCCCCACAGACACCTCCACCCACGATAGACTACTAGCAATGGTGGAGAGAATGCCAGGGCTGATCTACTCTGGTGGTCGGATGGCTGAGCACCCTAACTGTCATAATAGAACTCTCATCCAGGGACTGATGGAAGCAGATGCAGAGATCCATGGCCAAACCCCAGGTGGAGCTCCAGGAGTCCAATCGGGGAGAGAGAGGAGGAATTATATGAGCAAGAGATATTAAGATCATGTGTCCCTCTTAGGGTCCTCCTTGAAAGCTAGCTTCTCTGGAGCTGTGGGTTGTAGTCTGGTTATCCTTTGCTTTACATCTAGTTTCCACTTATGTGTGAGTACATACAGAGAATTCTCAACAAAAGAATCTCAAATGGCTGAAAGACATTTAAGAAATTACTCAGCAGCCTTAGTCATCAGGGAAATGCAAATCAAAATGGCTCTGAGATACCGTCTTACACCTGTCAGAATGGCTATGATCAAAAAAACTCATGACAGCTTATGTTGGAGAGGATGTGGAGCAAGCAGAATATTCCTCCACTGTTAGTGGGAGTGAAAACTTTTACAGCCACTTTGGAAATTAGTATGGCAGTTTCTCAGAAAACTGGGAATCAATCTAATTCAAGACCCAGCTATACCACTCTTGGGCATATACCCAAGGAATGCTCAATCATACCACAAAGAAACATGCTCTACTACGTTCATAGCAGCAGCATTATTCATAATAGCCAGAACCTGGAAACAACCTAGATGCCCTTCAACCGAAGAATGGATAAAGAAAATGTGACACATGTACAAAACGAAGTACTACTCAGCAGTAAAATATGATATCATGAAATTTGCAGGCAAATGGATAGAACTAGAAAAATGTCATCATGAGTCCTCCCTCAGAAGGGAAAAATGATTTTTAATTATAGGCTGATTTGAAAATGTAAAGTTGGATTTGAAGAAATCACAGATTTAGTTTAAAAACATGTTTGTGTTCACAAGCAATCTTATTTTCAAAAAGTAATTTGTCTTCTTTATTGTTTTTATCTCAACCTACACATCTCATGTAGCAACACAAGAATATACAACTCACACTTCTGTATGCAACATATGGGCTCTTTGAAGATCATCAGTTTAGAAGAATGATTATATAAATTTGTTTTATTGTCATCTCTTCCTTGATTCTGATTTTCACTACAATTTCATAATTAAAAGGTTTCATCTAGCCTCACACTTTGAAAGTGTGATTTTTAAGACAGATCAATATTTTATTTTTTTCCAATGGTAGGTAACAATAGATATTTTATAGATACATTGGAGGGAGACCATCTCCTTCTGTTTCAATAAGTTGTGTTTAGAAATATCATCAGGGGCCAGAGAGACAATTCAATGGGTAAAGGCAATTTTAGCCAAGTCTAAAGACCAAAGTTAAGTTCCAGACTACTTACTACATGATGGAAGGAGAGATCAGATCGTTCAAGTTATTCCCTGAGCTTTACATGTGCCCCATGGCATCTGTATGCACACAAGTATACATACATACAAATAAGCATAATAGAAAAATTTTAAACTTCTTATTGTTTTTGAATATTTTGAGGAAACCAAAACCTGGAACAATATATTAACCTCACTTTCACAGAACAGCAAAAGTACCTCATTTAAGAGCCTTGTATGTAACACAGGCCAAACGTTTACTGCACATATATTTGACATTTCCCTTGATAGAAAAAAGATTGGCTGGATTAACTTTGTTAAAATATGTATTTACATTCTTCCGCCAAATTTGAATAGAGGACAGCCTATTTCAGTTTTGGACAGACTACTAATAATCTCAGTTTCATGTTTTCTTGCCTTTTATTTCAATAACCATATAAATCAAGATGATTTGAAACTCAATTATTTTTCTAATCAAATATGCATTAAGTGTTTCAGAGGAATAGTTTGCTGTTGCTGTGACTCGGGAATTTGCTGGTGCCCTCAGGAGCACATGGTCATAGTGACAGGGTGGCAGGTCACCACCGCTCCACTGGGAAAGAGGGGCATATCTATCTCTGAGCAGTCTCTTTTTTTATAGTTTCCCAGGACATTTTGTTTGCAAATTCTGAATCAGGAAATGAGTATTTGTTAAGTTCAATAGGACACAGAAGACACAACTACAGGCTTGCTCCTGTTACATTCTCAAATAATTTCATGCCCATTACTTCCAACCAAGTATTGATGTGACTTAGGCAGATGAAAGGACTTTCTCTTGATTGAGAAGTGCTTACCGCTCACGTGATGGAACTGTAAGACTGTGTCATCTTATTCACACTCACACTCCCTTGTCTACTGTGTCCCAGCCCAAATGAATTATTGTCCTTTGAGCAGTGTGTTCTGTTCTTTACCTCCCCTCTTTGTGACCTCCCTCCATCTGTTAATTTATCCTTTTCCAGTGATACCCGAAAAAGCAAAGTACAAAGAAATAAATGAAATATGACGGGTCTGTCTAGGATCCCTTTGACACTAAAAAGTGGTTGCTTTCACCTAAAAGGTTGGAAGTGCTATTAAAGTTCTGCACATTCCTCTTACTTTTTTTTTTGCCCCATTACTGGAAAAAGAAAAGAAAAGAGAAAGAATAAAGAGCTCCCTGCCTATTGGAGAGGATTTCTGGAAGGAAGACTGTTAAACCCAGAGCTATCTTCTGAAGCGTGGGCCAGTCTATCACCCTCACAGACAGGCAGGGAACAATGAGAGTGAATGTCGTGCAGTCCTGAGGAAAGCTTTCACAACTCAGGCAGCATGTATGCCTGCTGTGGAGCCCTTCCTGTATTGTATAAGGGTTTGTGTGCAATATTGCCTGGCTATGTTTGGTATTATTTTGTTAAAACATTTATTAATGACTGTTAGAATTAATGCTAAGATAGGATATTATTCTCCACATTCCTTTCCCTTTAATTTTCTTTTCTGTTTTAAAGTGGTCAGAATCAAAAATGAATTGGGAAAGCAATGGAACCCAGGACCCATTCAGGAAACCATATATTCTCTTACTTTTCATTGAGGCTCTCCCACCCTGTCCTAACTCCTCTTGCTCACATGCTGCTGTCAAACTGGTCTTCATGATGCACACATTTCTTGTGATTTTTTTTGTTTGTTTTGTGTTTCAAAGACTTTGAGCACTTCCTACATGTCAAAATACAAATCTTTTTACCTCTAATTCTCATGTCACTTATAATTTTCCTTCAGTTCTTCAAATTCCTTCTTCTGCAAATTTCAAGCCTAGTTTCATATTAAAAAATCACTTGCAGAAAAAATTTAAATACTGTTTTTATCATGCGGAAATCATATTCTTATAATTTATACCATCAAGCAAATATAAGTTAGAAGGTCATAGAATAGTTTCACAGACTGAATTAAAAAACTCAAGCAAACCTGGAAGTTTAGTTCTAAGGACGCACATCATCTTGAGGAAAGGGGCCCACAGACTGAAGGTGACTTGGTCTTGTTTTGATGGATAGACATAAAGTTAAGTATTCCTTTCTATAGTTGCAGCTTGACAATTAGACTCACTGGCTATTGTTAAAGTTTTCTTTGAGAGCATGTGATAGTTTGAATGAAATTGACCCCCATAGCCTCATATATTTGCACGCTTAGTCCCCAGTTTATGAGCTGTCAAAAACAGGATTAGGAAGTGTGGCCTTGTTGGAATAAATATGGCAATGTTGGATGAGGTGTGTCACTAGGGATGGGCTTTGCGGTTTCAAAAGTCCATGCCAGGCCCAGTTTCTCTCCCTCTCCCTCTCTTTCTCCCTCTCCGTCTCCTGCTCTCTCCCTCTCTCCTGCCTGAGGGTCAGGATGTAAAGCTTTCAGGTACTTTTACAGCACCATGCTTGCCTACACACCACCATGTTCTCTACCATACTGACTCACCCTCTGAAACAGTTAGCAAGCTCCCAATGAAATGCTTTGCCGTGGTCATAGGAGTCGCCTTGTTCACGGTATCTTTTCACTAACAGCAGAAAACACACGAACAGAATATTGATTACCAGTGTGGGCCAAAATTGAAATTTTGTGGATTATCATGTGGCTGTTTACATTTAGCCTCATACATTTTGTATCTATGTCTCTGCTAAGAGCATGAAGCACTCGCTAACTATCATATTTAAGATAGCTTATATATATTCTGCAGTGATATACTATGAATCCTGACTTTGACAAGAATCCTTATTCCATAAATATACTTATTTTACTTTAGAAGTCTTAATAGAATATTTTTATATTTATTAACTATATTGATTCATCAACTAGTTTTGAATAAACAGTCTCAAAAGCAAATGAGTGCTGCCTGATGAGTAACCAGCATTCTCAGCAGCCCCATTGAACTGGAATCCCTGTGAGGTAGGAAAGTTCTCAACACTTGAACTGAGTTACTTTTGTTGTGATGCTGCCTAAAAATCCGGACAGAAACAGAACATGATAGAAAAGGGAGCTTGTAGCTTCATGGTAGACAGAAAACAGATATGGGACATAAAGAAACAGGCATTAAAGGAAAGAGCCAACACAAAAAAATTCAGTGGTATGTTTAGAGGGTTTTTTTGTTTTGTTTTGTTTCCTAATGTTTGGTCTGGGCATTTTTTTAACATTATAGGTCTTTTGATTATATATTACAATTTCTAATTTTGTGTGTTTATGGATTTTCTGTGTGTGCAAATATATGTGTGTGTCTCTACATCTGTTTGTGTTTCTTGAACTTTTTCTTTGCCATTAGTGGTGCAGTCAGTCAGCATCAAAAAATCCTGAAGACCTGCTTCTCATTGTAGAAATTCAAATATTCAGATCAATTATTATAATGAAAAATATTTTAATTAATTTATTTTTCTGATATGGCAATATATTATACTTATCTTTTATGGAAAATAAAAAGGAACTATTATAGAAATTATCTTTAAAATCCCTTATAAAAATAGAATCTGGCACATTAGATTACATAAAGCTAAGAAGTTTCTTCTCAACAAAGGAGACAGCATGGCACAGAGATAGTCTGAGACAAAAGGGGTCAATGTCTATTATTACAGAAAAAAATGTGAGAATAGAATGAGGAAATGGCTAGCAATCTGTGCCATTCCAAAAGCTCTACAGAATCAGCTTTGCAGCTAGCATGATGAACCCTATCATCAGGCTGATACTGTCAGAAGATCTCACTATAGATATGGGAGACTCCACCTCCTAGATTTATCTCATACAATAGAAGACATCTAAACAGACAGAGTGAAATTATGCATTAAATAACAAAGTACATAAACAAAGTATTCAGGGATCATAGAAGGCAGATCAGACAGCACTACCAAAGGGGGGTATGGGAGTTTTTATTTAACTGAGATGTAAGTGGTACTGGAGAATGAAAACACTTTCAGAAAGCCATTATAAGTCTCTTGACAGTCATGTCATCTTCAATATTAGTGGAACCTTTCATAAAACGTAAGGAAACCAGAGCTGTAGAAACTGAGCACTCAGAATTATAGAGAAAAACATAACTTGTATGGAAAAAAGTTAGTCAAAATTGCATAGTGTAAAATGTGTAAGAAGTATAAAACTCACAATTATTTATGAAATTTATTTAAGATATCATTTGAAAAGAGTCTGCGTATGAGTGGTTGGAAGAATCAGCAGAGTGCTATCACCTGATGCTGTGAGGAGCACACTCCTCACTTACCATTCCTCTGCTCTGGCTCTCACTGCTGATAGGCTCTCAGTGAATATTTTTCTAAATAACACCATACAGCTCTAAAGCAAACCTCTGCTTACATCTTACTCTGTTCAGTAAACCTAACAGCATTTTGCCTTCTTGATTTAATGATAAATTCATATATTGCAGTTTGGGTGGCATAGTATCATCATGGAGCTTTTTTTTTCTACACTTATTTCCAAGATTAATGATGTCATTAATAAAACAGCTTAGGGAAAATATTACTTTGTAGGCCTTCAGAGAGGTCAGACATAGGTGAAGAAATAATAATGATTGATCTTCAAGTAAATGCACTAAAAACTCTAAATCTCTGGGAGGAATAAAACCAATGTGATAAACATTGTTTCTGTTACTGATCAAACTTCTGATTGAATTCATTTCCTTTTCCACCCACTTGGGCTGAGTCATTTTTAAAGATATAATTAATGTGGCAACACTTCCTTGATATCTTGACAAAGTTTTTAAAGGAAATCAAATGTCAGTTGTAAGTTGAACTGCATTGGAAAAGCAGCATTCCTTGTCATGCTACTTAAGCAGTGGAAGAATAAAATCCCCTAGGAAAGCATAAATTTAAGGTCCTTATTAACTCTGTCCTGTAAGGCCCAGGCAATGTAGTTTTTCTTCTAGTCTTTTGCCCAGTGATTTCAGTGTTTCTGGTCAGAAAGCAGCAGGGAAGTCAACCACAGGGTTCTCTTCAACAGATGCTATCTGAGAACATGGAACAGTTTGGGATGGTTGTCCATTTCACAGTAAAAATTCAGTATGCCTGATAAAATGAAAGATTATACCAGTGAAGAACTGCCACAAAACACTAAAATTATTTTCAATAGAGGTGATGAATACATTATAGAATTCTATCACAGGGTAATTGTTGTTCAAATTGCTAAATGGTCTTCTAATAAAAAAACCCAGCTGGGCTATGGTGGCACATGACTTTAATCCCAGCACGTGGGAGGCAGAGCCAGGTGGATCTCTGTGAGTTTGAAGCCAGCCTGGTCTGCAAAGCGAGATCCAGGACAGGCACCAAAACTACACAGAGAAACCTTGTCTTGAAAAACAAAAACCAAAACAAACCAAAACAAAACAAACAAAAACCCCGGAGCCTGATATTGAGGTAAACGCTGAAAAATCAGAGAGACAAAGGAACAAACCACTGCCATGTCTTTCCTCTAGGACTCCTCAACCTGAAAAAGCTCTCTAGCTGAAAGGAATTTAGTTCCTATCTTCTCATGCCTTATATACCTTTGTCTGCCCAGCCATATCACTTCCTTCTGAGTGCTGGGATTAAAGGTGTGTGTGCTTCCCAAGCAAAGGCATAAAAATCTCAAGTGCTGGGATTAAAGGCATGTGATTCTCAAATACTGGGATTAAAGGTGTATACCACCACTGCCTGGTGATGTTTCTCTCCTAGACTGAGTCAATGTCATGTAATCCAGGCTGGCTTTGAACTCACAGAGATCCAGACAGATCTCTGCCTCTAGGGCTAGGATTAGAGGTGTGTGCCACCACTGCCTGGCATCTATGTTTAATTTGGTGGCTTGTTCTGTCCTCTGATCTTCAGGAAAATTTTATTAGGGTACAACATATATCACCACAGATAATGAGAGAATTAGTTTCAGATCACTACAAAGGTTTAAAATAATGGCATAATATTTATAATTTGGCAATCATTAGCAGTAGAAATGATTCTTTTTTTCCTTTTTTTATTAAGAGATTTTCTATTCATTTTACATACCAACCACAGATTCCCCTCTCCTCCCTCCTCCCACCCCCTAGCCCTCTCCCCCAACCCACCACTCATTCCCACCTCCTCCAAGGCAAGGTCTCCCATGGGGAGTCAGCAGAGCCTGGTACACTCAGTTGAGGCAGGTCCAACCCCTCCTCTCTGCACCAAGTGTTAGGGAGGTTCCCAGGAATCCACAAAGATGACTCCAACATACACTACTGGCAATGTTCGAGAGGGTGCCTGAGCTGACCTACTCTGGTGATTGGATGGCTGAATACCCTAACTGTCATCATAGAACCCTCATCTAGTGACTGATGGAAGCAGATGCAGAGATCCACAGCCGGGTCCCAAGCAGAGCTCCAGGAGTCCAATTGACGAGAGAGAGGAGGGATTCTATGAGCAAGAGATATCAAGACCGTGATTGGAAAAAGTGCAGAGACATCTAGCCAAACTAGTGGAGACACATGAACTGTGGACCAATAGCTGAGGAGCCCCCACGGTACTGGACTAGGCCCTCTGGATAAGCGAGACAGTTGTTTAGCTTGAACTGTTTAGGGGGCCCCCAGGCAGTGGGAATGGGACCCGTCCCTAGTGCATGAGCCGGCTTTTTGGATCCTAGTGCCTATGGTGAGACACTTTGCGCAGCCTTGGTGTGGAAACTATTCTTAAGAGGAACTCAAATGGAAGCACTTAGGCACGTAAAAGAAAATATTTCATTTGTACCAACATTAGCATGAGTAACTTTTTGCATTACAAGTAGCAGGTTTGTAAAAGAAAGTTTAAACATTCCCTGTTAGTTCGTGAATTACCCCCTTTTCTTTGGAAAGCTTCTTGGTTTGCTATCAATGGGCTGTCCAAAGAGTTGATGTCCAGTTTCAATCTTTCTTTTAGCTTTGTGATGTGAAATATGTATGCTAAGGGTCCATTTGTCCCTTTGCATGGGAAGTCCAGTTTTCCCAGCACCATTCATTGAGGAGGTCATACCTTCCACTATGTCCTCTTCATTCCTTTGTGAAAATCTACGTGATTTAGTTTGGATTTAGTGAATCTATACCTTTTCATTAGTCTAAATTCCTAATTTATGATAAGACTATGCTATTTTTACTGTTAGAGCTTTTAACTGAGGATGTAAGACACCCCCCAGTTTGCATTCCTTCTTGTTATTGCTTTGTCTGCTGGCACTTTGTTCATTTGCTTTGCTTAGTTTTGTCTTGAGGTTCCTTACAGCGTCTGTCTCAGTGAAGAATGCCATTGAAAGTTTAGTAGGGTTTGCCCTACATCTGAATACTGCTTTTCCCACCCACCAGAAAATAAGTTAAAGTATCTACATTTATAGAAGACAGGAAGTTATATGAGGGAATCCATGAAGGCTCTTTTCTTTTAAGTAAAAAAGAAAAGAAAGGCAAAAACAAGAACACATAGAAGAATCCAGTAAAGCTCAGCTATAAAATCGGTACATAAATGTCAGTAGCAGTCATGATGGCAAGAGTTCATGGGTGTGGTTCCTGACATATCCAGGAGACACAATCTCACAGCAAACTCACTGTTCTTCTGTCTCTTGTCACCTTTCTGTCTTCTCTTCCTCAGTGATCCCTGAG